>RCUC01138615.1:0-76383 GCA_003697995.1 Taxidea taxus jeffersonii | reverse complement strand
ACAGCGCATTCCAGGAGTCATCAGGAAAGCTGGGGGCTACACAGTAGGCTTCAATCACAATTTGCTTTTTAAATCTTTCATGATTCTACTTCAATTCTGCCTTAGAATAGAAAGTAATATTCACCATGATGAACTTTGCTGCTGTCTGATGAACAGAAGGAGGGAGAAAAATCAGGTACCTGATATTTCCAGACTACGAAGGACTGAGATGCCCCACAGTTGTTTATTTCTTCCCTTGTTAGGAACTTTCTCTTCCCTCAGATGACGAGGAGACAGACTCGCTCTTAGCACGTCTGGTCTTAACAGAGTATCTGTGCCCTGTTTTTCTATTTTGACAAATATGTGACAACAGCCAGCCAAATGGAAGACACTGCTGTTCTCGGGCACCTCCAACGTTGCACCAGTGCTACCTGACTGCAGCGAGGTTCCTCCAAACTGTTTCAGCTACAAAAAATAATACCACTCACGCCGCGGTGAACACATCATTATCCTTTCACCATTTTCTTTTGAAATGAAAGAAAAAGAATTACATCTGTATTTTGATGGAACTCGGAAACAGACATCTGTTTTCTCACTTCTTCATTTAGAAAGGCAGTGTGGAGAAGTGACCCCCTGTGCCCTCAGAAACACATAAACCAAGTGAGATACAAGTGTCAAAGGACAATTTGTTCTTCTGCAAAATCACCCACTAGGAATATTACCGTGAATAGAGAAATGGAGAAAATACAACTTGAACAAAATAATGAAACTCACCCACACACACATCAATACACGTCAAGAACAAAACAAAACATCAAGGTCAGTAAGGAATATTCAATTTTTAAGAAAACATTAATTACAGTCTGGAAGACAACTGAATTTAAAATCATATCAAGATTCCACAAAACATCACAGAATGGACTACAAATCCCTAATCAATAAGTAGAATGGAGAGAGCCGTAATGGATGGTTCCACATAGTTCCCTTGGTACAGCGAAAGAGAATATACTGAGTATGTCATAAAAACCCTAAAGAATGCTGAGGTAATGTTGATGGCTCTCAGTCTCACTCATTTCCTGTCATTAGTTTGTGGTAGGCATTCCCCACATGCCAGCTCCTTCAGTACTGTTTTGAGAGAAAGTGACCCAGGACTTATTCTGAAGATGGAGCACCAGGGGTAATCGTCTGCCACACTTGGAACTGCTCCCAAGTTTGGTGTCTTACTTTTTGACAGCCCGACAAGCCATGAGAAGTATATTAATTCTTGCCATTTACAAAGTCACAGAGTTCAAATTATAGCCAATACAGTTCACAGAAACTGTTTCCAGTCTGGCACTTCCAGTTACTTTGACATTAGCTGTCTCAGCTATAGAAAGAAGTGACTCATGTCTTAGGAGCAGAAAGCTCTATCTGTCCTTCCTGTCTATCCTAACCCCCACTACTTCCGAGCTGGTAGAGAGTTCTAGTGAGGGGAGGAAAATGGAAGGGGAGTTTTAGGAGGATCTACGGTGTGACTTTTTGTAGCTCAGCATACTCCTTCTGTTATGTGTTTTGTCCACTGTAAATTATTCTGGCTATTGCTTTTACTTTATGTTCTTCTTTCTGTGAGGCTTATTAAATAAAAACCAAAAAAATGGCTCCATTTATCTCAAATACTCATGTAGTAAGGAAATAAATCAAGTTCCTGCAATATCAGATGTGGAACTACTTCAGAGGGAAAAGGAAATAACAGTGACATTGGTGAAAGGAGTTATGGAAAAGTACCAAGAAGAGGGAGGTTACCAACCCTCATCTCGGCTCTTTCCTGGCGTAATGAGCTATCTTTTGACGGCACCCACAAAATCAAAGGCATCAATGGTAACCACTAGAGAAAAAAATAAGTTAGATTGAAAAATCAAGTTAATGGCAGGATATAATAGCTTTCCTTCTTAATGAATATCTAATAATGTTTTCTATCACCTCTTAAATTAGGAAAGCTCTAAAGGATGCCATAGGCAGAGTCCATTTTCTGCCTTCTTTTTGAAATTCTTTGCTCCCAACCCAGGTAGATATAACACACACCAGGTTTCTTTGCAGTCACAGTATGAGTAGGTTTTACTTTAATATTTTCACTTTAAAATGCCTGCACAGAAGCCACCTCTGTGCTCTTGATCACATAACCTGTTTCTGGAACGGAGCACACACCTGATCCCTACTGGCCCTAAGAATTAACTTAGCAGTTTGCCCAACTAGGGTAATTACTTTAAAGAACAGATTTATTTGTTCTTCAGTTTGGTATGGAAATTCTTCTAACTTGAGCACAGAATTTTAAAGTCTGAGTGGCAAAGGTCATCCAAGAATGCTTAGGACAGAGGTGAAATCAACTGAGATGACTTCTATTTATAATAAGATGACCAGCCTTCTCATGACAGTTCCAACTGTTGGGGCCAAATTAGTTACCTAAGGCATCTATCACCAATAAAAAAGTCTATGCTCCCATTTTAAGCTAATTCTCTGAAAGTATCATGATGCTTTGCCTAAGACTTAAAACTCCCTTATGAAATCTATCAGAATGTCTTCTGCATAAATTAGCCTTGCTGGCATATACAAAATGAAGCAAAGTTTGCCTAGGGATGGACCTGGACTGCACTGAGTTAACTGCCTTACCAGCCAAGTGGAAATATCCTGACCATGGAAGGCCATGCATGCAGTTTTGATAAGATTCCCTTGATGAGGTATTTTTTCAAACTGCAGGTCACTACACCATTTAGTGAGTCATTAAGTCAACTTAATGGTCTGTGACAGCCATTTTTTAAAAGAAACAGAACAGACAAGAATAGAGTGAAAATTATTATATAAGGGCAAGTAATATTTTATGAAATTTTGTTTCAGTTAGTCATTTTATACACACACACACAATATATGCACACACACCCCACCATAACAGAAGGTAATGTAAAATGTATTTATTTGTTATTCTGCATCAAGGTTTGAAAAGTTTTAGAAAACACTACTAAGAAGGATATTTAATTCTACTGTTTAATACAAGAGCCATATTTTCCCACTCTACTGATAAAATTCCCTCTTTCCATCAAGGTAAGGGTAAGAATAAACAGGCTGAGTGAGTCCACTTTTAGCTGTACTCAGAACACAGCTGTGAAAGGAAAAATCAGCACTTAGCACGGATAAGACAGATCCACTGAAGGATAAAAATGTGCCTTTCCACTTGGATAACAAGTTGATGATGCAGATATCTTAACAGAGAGAGGCATTGTAAAGTTTCCACTGGAGCCACTGGTTTTCTCAGCTATCCTAACTTGTTTTAGAACCTAACCAGCTGGGAAGGTTTTAGCAGAATGAACAATAGAGTTAGGTAATTGGGAGATAGCTTATTTGATAGGTGATGCCTTAAAACTTGGCCACCTTCTCAACAGAAACTTCCCAAACAAGATCTCTATTAATTATTTTTAAATATGAAATCTTAATTCTCTCCAACCCCCAGCTAAAACCCTTTGCTCCTCAATACCACAAAAAACTTGGTATATGAGGAGGTATAAAAATAAAGGTACACCTAACAATTCCTGGATTTCAGATAACACCAGACTTTGTTTATTCTTTGGCAACATGCATCTGTATGTATATGTGTCCATGCATGTTTATAGAATAGTTACACATACACGTGCACTTTGTGGCCAATGGTTTCACAAAAATGGCACTGTGTTCATATATACTTGTCTCTTGCAATTTTTTTTTCAGATTTTATTTAATTATTTGAGAAAGAAAGTGAGCACGAGAGAAAGAACACAAGCATGGAGGGGCAAGGGGAGAGGGAGAAGCTGATTCCCAGCTGAGAGGGGAGCCCAAGCAGGCTCAATCCCAGGACCCTGGGATCATGACCTGAGCTGAAGACAGACTCTTAACTGACTGAGCCACCCAGGTGCCCCGTATCTTGCTTTTATTACTTAACAATTTATAATGAATATATGTGCCAAACGATACAGCTATCACTCACTCTTTTAAGCGATGGCTGAATATTTTATCATAATATTTTATCAAATACCGCATGTATTCAAGACACTGCCCATAAATGGACATTTATTTCACGTATTTCTGGGTGGGGAGGTGCTGGCTATCATCAGTGCTGCAATGGATATACTTGTGCATGGGTCATTCTGTAAGGTAGCTTTAATGCCAAAAATTCCAAGAGGAGAATTTAAATTTTAGTAGATGTTGCCTGATTGTTTTCTAAAAAGACTGGAACAATTCATGTTTCTACTAGCAACACTTAAAAGTATTCACTTTTGCCGTCCTTCTCAGCAATTTGAGTTACTACACTTTTAACTTTTGCCTGTCCAACGTGTATAACACAGTATCATATTGTAACTTAAATCTGCATTTCCCTAGCATAATTAATTTAAGCACCTTTTCATATGCTGTTGGCCAAATGGATCTGCTTTTCAATAAAATGAATCCAAATTACTTTTTATCCTATTTTTCTACTGGCATATCAAATTATTAGATTTTTTCATTTTTTATTGGTACTAATCCATTAACTGCTATATGTGATGAAATGCTTCCCTCACCTACTGTTTGCCTTTGGGTTTGATTGGGTTTGATAATATCTTTTGCCATCAAATATTTTTTTTAAAACATCTTATTTATTTATTTGACAGAGATCACAAGTAGGCAGAGAGGCAGGCACAGAGGGAGAGGAAGGGAAGCAGGCTCCCTGATGAGCAGAGAGCCCAACACGGGGCTCGATCCTAGGACCCCGGGATCATGACCCGAGCTGAAGGCAGAGGCCTTAACCCACTGAGCCACCCAGGCGCCCCTGCCATCAAATATTTTCAAATTTTATATGGGATAAAATGTTTATTATTTTTTGGTTTTTAAATTATTTTTCTTTTTGACCTTCTGTGTTTCCTCTCTTGGTTAAAACAGTCTCTCTCCAGTTGTTACATTATACATAGTCACCTCATTTTTAATACTTGTACTGTATTATTTTTCTAGTAAAAATTCTCATATATATAAATTTTATAAAGCATAGAATAAGAACCAAGCTTTTTTTCTTTTGAGATAGTCGTAACAAGTGTTGTACTAGCATTTGTTATTAAATAAAGCATATTTCTCACTGAAACTGCATGTATTAAATTCTGGAATATTCTAAGATCCACTCTGGACTCCACTTTGTGGTACTAATCTATGGTGCCAATACCATGCTGCTTTGATGAGAGTGACTTTGTGGTATATATTAACAGTCTATAAGACAACTCCCACTTCCACCCAGTCGTCTTTATCATAATGCTTTGTCTAATCTCACACATGTATCTTTTATAGGTACTCTAAGAGCATTTTATCTAACTCTGAAATATCTTTGTTGGGACTTTACATGAATTTACATTAAATACAGTTATTAATTAATCTATTGAAGCTTTAAATTCTCCTTAGGTTGATTTTGATAATTTATATATTGCTATACTTCCTCTGGTTCAGGGATCAGGAAACTATGGCTTGCAGGCCAAATCTGGCCCACTTTTTTTTTTTTTTTTAAGATTTTATTTATTTGAGAGAGAGAGTGTGCACACGAGCATGAGCAGAGGGAGGGGCAGAGAGAGAGATGGAGAGAATTTCAAGCACATTCCATGCTGAGCAAGGGGCCAGTCTCTGGGCTCCATCTGACCACCCCTGAGATCATGACCTGGGTGGAAACTAAGAGTTGTACACTTAACCGACTGACCTACCAAGGCACCCTCCACTGTCTATTTTTGTAAATAAAGTTTTATTGGTTCACAGCCATACCCATTTGTTTTCATAATGTCTATGGCTCCTTTTGTACTACAGTGATGGGACAGAGTAGCTGTGACAGAAACCTAAAATACTTACTATTGTGTCCCTTTATAGAAAATGTTGGCAGATCCGTGTTCTAGGTTCAAAATTTAACTTCAAGAAACTGATACGTGGTGTTTGTCAACTCCTAAAATATCTTGAATATTTTAGTTCTGTTTCTTTTTTCATTTCTAACTTTGTTATCCTTTTTCTGGAAACAGGTTCTCAAAAGGTTAGTATCTTTCCAAAAATTCACTTGTGGGTTTATTTAACCTTTACACAATTTTTGGTATTGTTGTTTTCAATTTCATTAATTTCTGCTTTCAAGTTTTAAAATTCTCTCTTTTTGTGGGTTTTTTTTCCTAGCTTCTTAACTATTAACTTTCATCATTTGTAGTTACTGTGTCTCATAGATTTTAGTTACTCTGTGTCTCACAGATTTCAGAGGGTTCTCCTTTTCACTCTCTTCTAGATAGCTTAGAACTTCATTTTGATTTTATCTTTGACCCAAGTGTGTTTCTTAATTTCCAATTTGTTAAAAATTGGCATTATATTTAAGTATTTCTAATTTTGTTGGACAATCATTAAAGAATGTGGTCTGTAAAAGTTCTTAATTGTTTAAGCTATTCTTTGGGCCAAGTACTTCACTAATTTTTTTTTTTTCTGCACTAATTTTTCTAAGTATTTTGTGGCACCAAGGGAGTTAGGGAAAGAACATAAAGTCCTATACTACATCCTGTTAAGTCATTTTAGCTGGATTGTTCGAGGTCTTTCTGTTTTTACCTTTAAACTACTACCTACTCATTAAAATTCACCACGATAAAACAGAACTTTAAGCAAACTGTTCTCTCTGCAATCACAGAGCTTTTGATTATGTATTTCTAGTTGCTCTGCTATGTAGGCATGGTTTGTGCCTTTACAAATTGTGCCTCTTTTTACTTTATGCTGCTTTCTTTCCAATATAATTATTATTCTTTATCCTTTTATTTTGTTTGTTCTTTGCCTTGTATATTTTGCCTCATACTTATCCCTTTTTTCCCCTCAACCCTTAAAAAATACTGCTTAAGTATATTTCTTATGGCAACTCTCACCCACACTTTTATTGTTAACCCAATAGTCCCTCTATTTATATAGGCACATTTAGACCTTTTATTTAATTTTTTGATGTTACAATGTTGTGTTTGATTTTTTCTTATATTTTATTTTACAATTTTTCATTTATTATTTATTATTATTATTATTATTTACTATTTTGCTGGCTTGGTAGCATTTCTGTTCATTCCATCCATTCCATTCCAAATTCCTTGTTAATTTAAAAATCCTACTACTCTTCTCAATTCTGCAAGTTGTTGCTTTCCTTTCATAGATACCTGTATTAAAATCATCTGAAAACAAAATGCCTAATACTAGGAATCAGATAAAATCAAGTGTTTGCTATCTTACACAAACAAAATGACAACTATTTCTTCCTTCCAGACATATTACTCCTACATTGTTTCTTCCTTGCTCCTGAAAGATGAGAGCTTTGATTCCCTCTATGTGTGGATATGACTGCCTCAACTGCAAAATCCCAGAAGCTGATGATCTCAGAGCCAATATAACTTCGGTTTGGTCAGTCAGAAACTTTCTCAGATTTGTTTTTTTTGTCTGTTTGTTTGTTTGTTTTGTTTTGTTTATTTAAGAGAAAGCATGTATGTGACAGAGCACAAGCAGTGGGAGCCACAGAGAGAGAGGGAGAAGTGGGCTTCCGGCTGAGCAGGGAGCCTGATGGCTGCCAATCCCAGGACCCTGGGATCATGACCCAAACCAAAGGCAGATAGATGTTTAACCAACTGAGCCACCCAGGTGCCCCTCTCAGGAGACTTGTGAGAACAGCAAGGTAGAGGCTGCTTTTCTGCCACTTCTGCTATTCCTGCAGCCAAACACAGTCTGGAGTCCTTGGCTTTCCGTGGCCGAGATCCCATTGTTCCCCTCTAACTTCATAGAGTGACCCATCTACTTTAATGGTAATGACAGAAGCAGGTGTAGTAGGGTTCTGGAGCCAATAGCAGGAGCAGCACCATGGTGACAGGGTACGTACGCCCTGTTGTCTGAGGCTTCTTCATCCAACTGCTTTTTACTGGTGGCTGTGGTAGCAGTGACACTGGCC
The DNA here is from genome assembly GCA_003697995.1 of Taxidea taxus jeffersonii. Lineage (NCBI taxonomy): Eukaryota > Metazoa > Chordata > Mammalia > Carnivora > Mustelidae > Taxidea > Taxidea taxus. Next base: position 68,450 of record RCUC01138615.1, on the reverse strand, counting down.
CCAGTTCTGGAGAGTAGCTTTAAGAGTTGTTCCTGAAAGTCGAGAGTCCACTACCTCAGCTATACAAAGATTCTGTGGCCCTTTAACATGGCTTTGTAGCAAATTCCTTCCCGTTTAAAATAAATGGGTGGGTCCTATCTTCTGCCATTGGACCTTCAGTGATACTTCTGGATCCTTCTCCCCATACAACTTCCAATTTTTGCTGAGATCTTAATAATTTAGTACTTTTGGTTTTAGGCAAAGTTTCCTTTTCAATGTCTCTTCTATGTCAAGAATCCTTACTTAGTTAAACATCACTATCATTATTTGTTTACATTGAACCAACATTTGAGTGTCAACCAAGTGGCCAGGGAATGGGCTTTGCAGAAAAAAAGACTACTTAAGACTTGACCCCTATCTCACTGTTCTATAGTCACCGTCACAGATTTTGTAAATGTTTTCCAATTTTCCTCTCACACAATTCAGTGGCGTTTTCCTTGTGGTTTTTATTAAAAGTACTTCCTTCAAGGTCTTGCAAGTGGAGTCATACAGGGATATCTCAACAACACTGAGATGTGCTTTTCTATTCAAGGCCCATCACGAGGCACCCTTCCCCTATGCTGCTTTCACAAGTTTATATCCCATCATTTCGTACCACAAAAACCTGGTCCAAGCTCACCCCTCCAAGAGGTTCTCCTGCACAGTGACCCAAACCTTCTGGATGCTCTAGCATTCTACATGTACCTTTAATGCTACTTTGCAAGTATTCTTTTCACTCCTATTTTCCATTCCTATTTTCTTTTCATTCCTATTTATTGTATAAAGGCTAGATTCTTTTGGAAACTCCTCAAAAAAGGGGACTTGGAAAAAACAAAGGGGGGACTTGGTCTTTCTGACTTTCCTCATTGTTTTTACCACAGTGGTTGGCATGAAGTACTCAAAAATAACATTCCTTGCATGCTTAATCCCCACAATATAAATGTGTGCATTCATACATGGCATATAAACACAGGTGCACCCACACAGTGATTCTTGAGTCTTTGGTACACAAGATGCTTAAACTCTCTTGGCCTCAGTTTCCTCACCTGTGAGGTGGAGACACAGTCACCTACTGTGGAGCTAGGTTCTGGAGAAGATTAAATGGAATCCTATAGGGCAATGCATCCTTAGCCACCATCCCTGGCCCCAAGGGGAGGAAACTGTAGGGATGATGACGTCTGACAGCCAAGCCAGTGCTCCTCCCATCCCTGCTCCCTCAGCTGTCCTTAGCCAAATTAATTTCATGCTCTGAATACTCCAAAAGCAAAGGCTACTTTAAGAAGCAGCCATACCAACACCTGGAATGTCATCACGGATCCAGATGGCAGGTTCCCTCCCTTTCTACCTTCAACCAACTCTCAAAAACCACCCCCTCAACAATCTTGTATTACAGAGGGAGCCACTTCTTTCCACCTCACCCTCTCAAACTGCACTCCTACAACACTTCGCTCACGACTTCAGCTCACGACTTCCAAAAAAGGCAGCTTGTACTTCAACGTGGCCAAAAGTGACACAGCACTGTGCATTTGCTCAGGGCTTACATCTTCCCCCATGCCTGTATGGGCTTTGATGTTTGCACATCTGCCTCAGAGAAGTCACAGTTGCTGTTTAAATTGGTTTGTACAACGCCCAGCCAAGGAACACACATTTGCAAATATTGGCTAAAAAGAAAGGTCCCTGGAAGTGACTCAGCATCTCTGCCCATCTACCTGCCTCAGGACGCTGGTCATTATGCTTAACTGGTTTCTAGAATGTCCAGCTGCAGAGGAGCACAGTAGTACCTCCCTAAACCCAGGCCTGCCCGATGTGGGAAACAAAGGCAAAAAGAAAAATTAAATTTCCTTACTACTTATAGCCCACTGACAAGTCCTTGAGACAGGCAGAGTGACTGACATTCCTCTAGGAACTCTGCTGTCTCGATGATAATACTTTGCAAGAGTCAACCTTAGCTTAACATTATCTCAACCCCTTAAAACCCTATAAGTCTACTTTAACATATAAAAATTCCTTTGGGGGCACCTGGGTGGCTCAGTGGGTTAAAGTCTCTGCCTTCGGCTCAGGTCATGATCTCAGGGTTCTGGGATCGAGCCCCGCATCGGGCTCTCTGCTCTGCAGGGAGCCTGCTTCCTCTCCCTCTCTCAGCCTGCCTCTCTGCCTACTTGTGATCTCTGTCAAATAAATAAATAAAATCTTAAAAAAAAAAAAAATTCCTTTGGAAACTTCCTTTATGTCTACTCCTACACCAAGATATAGGTTGGCAACCATTCCCCAAGCATATTACCCACTAATATACATCTGAGGGGTCTCATGACTAAGCTTTTCTTAGACAGTAATAAATAACCTTTTCCTAACAATAGCTAGCCCTCTCAGGGTCCTGGAAAGCTAGCTTCCAAATTCCACAGAGACTTAAAGCTATCCCTAACCCCCTCCCAACTTGAAAGTATATTATCAGTCACTCCTCACAAGCCCAGGGCAGCTCTTTCTGTCCACAGGTCCTATGGTTAATCAATCATCTTTTTTTGCACCAAAGACATCTCAAGAATTCTTCCTTGGCAGTTAGCTCTGAAACCCAACATCTTTCCTACATCAGTGTCCTAGAGGTAGCCTTGTCCCTAAGAACTGCCCCGAATGGGTGATCTAGCCAAGAGTCACCAGAAGAGGGGCAGTCCAAAGTCAACTTTCCAAATGAAGCCAAAGTGCCCCCAGAATCTTCCTAATGTCCCAGAGACTCCTTAGACCCTGGAACCAGTAGATTATCCAATCACTCCAGGTCTCCTGGACCTTTGCCAGCCTGGGAGAAGAGAGAGTCTGTTCTAGTTCATCATATCCCCAAAATCTACACATTGCATATCTCACAGAAGATGTTCACCAAATGTTTGTCAGTAAATAAATATCAAAAATAATACATGTTTCTAACTAGGTCTGCCCTCGGTGCTAGTAGAAAATACCCAAATACTATAGTGATTCATAGTCTAAAATTTAAATCCCATGATGCTGATTAAGTCTTGGTTTGGTTTCTTCCCTCTCTTTTTTCTGTAAAAACTAGACAGCATGTACATAATAAAGTAAAATAGCTTGTTGGCCTCAACACAATCACTGAACTCCCCAGCTGCCTTAGCTCTCTGTTGAACCCTGACCGAAATGTTTCTTAAGCCTCTTAGATAGGTGTGTTATTTAGTTCTCTTGATTATTCCTAAGTTTTCCTGAAGAGGTACTTGTATTCTGACCTCTTTGTTTTCCTGAACTCTGGTCTTGGTATCATTATGTCTGCTTGTTATCATTATGTCTAATCATTTAGATCATACATTATCAGGTTTGCTAATTAATTACTACAAATTAATTACTAAAGGACATAAATTTAATAATTATGACATAATATTCATTACTTGGTTCACTGCCATCAGATTCTTCACCTTTTTGGGCCTTCTTTTTAAGTATGCATGTTTTGGGGGCACATGGGTGGCTCAGTTGGTTAAGCGTTTGCCTTTGACTCACGTCATGATCCCAAGTCCTGGGACTGAGTCCTGCATCGGGCTCCCCGCTTAGTGTGGAGTCTGCTTCTCTCTCTCCCTCTGTCCCCCACCCTGCTCATGCTCTCTCTCTCTTTCTTTCTCTCTCAAATAAATAAAATCTTTAAAAAAATTTAAAAAGATGCTTTTAAGTAATCTCTACACCCAAAGTGGGGCTTGAACCCTAAGATCAAGAGCCTCCTCAAACTCCACGGACTGAGCTAGCCAGATGCCCCTCATCTTTCTAGATCTTAAAGAGAAAAACCAACAGTAGACTCGAACCCAACTTCTAAGAATACTCTAAGCCATCATTTTCCCCTTTCCTGGTTCTAGCCTTGTAATTTGCACAAGAGCAACACCAGCCTCCTTCACGCTACCAGGAAGTACATGAATACTCACAATTAGATGTATCAGAAAGCATTCAGCTAATATAAAGGGCTATGCTAACAGTAAGTCATTTGACTGTGATTCTGTAGGCCCCCAGAGAAGAGGCTGGTAGGATTCTGTTTCTTTATTTAAAAGAACTCTGAGCAAGTAAATACAAAACATTCTTGATGCCTGAATATATCATTAGAAGGACCAGGAAACAGTCTCATGTAGATGCTAAACAGTCTCATTTTGTGTTTTCAATTGTAAGTGGAATTATCCAGAATGTGGTAATTAACACTCTCTTTTATGTTCTCTGATCCAGAAACAACTGAATGGGTATATGTGTGTGTATATATATATATACATATATTGTTTGTTTACTGAAAAATTATGTACCATATTTAATTGCAAATTCTAATGTGTCCATAATTTCAGGACTTTCAAAGTTAAAGTAAGATTTTACTCAACTAAAAAAAGTTATAAACCATGCTTGGCCCTAACTGAGTCCAATTAACCACAGCAGGTGGTAGGTAATGGTGGAAAAATACTCACTTGCAAATAAATCTGTCTGTGAAAGAGTAACAGTACAAGGCGGCCGTTCTTTTCCCCTTCCCTCCCTTCTCCCCTTTCTCCCTAAAGGAGTCAAATTGGCTTACAACATTATATATGATGAACTAGTAATTACATAAAAATAAAATAGAGGAGTTGTACAGTGGTTATTTTACAAGACAGAGGTTAAATTGAGCCATCTGTTGATTCTCAAAGACTCGGAGTATAACAGTCACCCACACGATAGAGCACAAACTGAGGAAAAGCAGTACCAGGAGCTATGAGTTCAAGGTGAGGAAAACGGTGGTGTCAGGATGGTACCAGAGTTGGATCCAGTGCTGGATTCAAGTGTGCTCACACTCCACGGACCAACATCCAGCATGTTACATCTTACATTAATTTGTAAGAATTTATTCTTTGCCTTTTCCCAGAAATGTGAACTTCCTGAGAACAGAAATTTTCTTTTTTTTTGGCTCATGTTTTCCTGGAGCCTAGAATAATGCCTAGTACACAGATAGTTTAAGTGATTACTGAATGAAGCAATGAATGGATTTAAAAACAATGAATAAAACCGAAACCAAAGAACTCGTGTTTATGTAAATGGCATCTGAATACTTGGTATTTTATATCATGTTTGAAAGAATTTGGTCTACTGAGATTATCTGGCTTACAATTACAATTTTAATTGTTTGATCAGATAACTGATTTAATGTAACTTAAGTAGAAATTTGGCTAAGTTTGTAAGTGATTTTGGAAATTTAAGAATTCTAGATTTACTATATTTATTTTTTGATTTTTAGATTTAGAAGGTTTAAGTACTCAGGAAGGCTAGTCAATTAGAAAACTGAAGTCTTTAAATATGAATTTGGGCAGATCAGCTAAATGTGTATACCAGTTACAAAGTTCCTTTAAAAGTCTTTACTAGCATTTGCTAATTTTACCAATAGAATAAGATTTGCAAGCTGTACTCAGAAGTATGTTTTCTGAATCTGACTTTAATGAATAAATTTTAAATTTTAAACTTTTAATACTAAATTTAAATTAAATGTTTAATTTTTAAAGTAAAAATAAACTTTCAAAAAAGTCTTTCAACAGGACAGAGGGACAAACCACCGTAGCGTGCTTCAGAAGGTGAAAGGCTGCATGTGCACAGAGAGAATCACAGAAAACTCAAGTCCTTGTTTTGGTGCCCCCACTTATGAGAAACTAGCCTAGGTCAATCCCCTCATCTCTTGGAGTGCTTTCCTCTACAACATGAGATTGCATGAAAGTCCCTGGAATCCTAAATTATGACACTGTTCCTAAAGGACATAATGCTGCGGGGGCTGAAAAAAGGGGGGGGGGTAACTTGCACAGGGAAAACCAGGAGTTCATCAGTGGAGAGGGATGTGACAAGTCAAAATGAGGAGGAACAACATTTGAGGCAGGTGAAACCACATGAGCAAACACTCTTGCATGGGAAAACGGAAAGTGAGGAGTCACTGGAAAATGTCCAGTGGGGAGCCAGCCAGCATGTCCAGTCGAGACAACACTCCACCACTCCACCAAAGTGTTGAGGAATCTGTCTCACGACTCAAAAAACTAATGTATTAGTAGCAATATTTACCGTATGTGCTAGGATGTCAGGATCAGTTTAATATCACATTCACAGTATTTACATAGGATCTAAACAAATAATTAGTTATCAAAACTATTATAGCCATTTATATTAAGATTAGATTTTACAAGAAGGATATGTTAACATGTTTTTAATTTACTCAGGAACTTCTTGGCACCTTACTTAAAAAGGAGCGATGCTACTTTAATTAGCCCAAGATGAATGATGACTCAAATATTCATCTTACAGAATCCATCTTCAGCTCTATGAAACGGAAAGGATATCCACATAACCTGATATTTCTGCAGATTTTCTCTGCCCTAAATTCTCGACAAAGCTAAAAATACCCTCTACTGAAAGGTCAGTGAAATTTGGAGATGAAAGGACTCATATTCATCAATATTTCAAACCCTAGCAGGCTATCAGTGAGGTCTTAGGGAAGTGGAAGATTCAGGGAAAGAAATAAGCATTTTTCAAGTTTCATTCAGTAACTACTTGCAGCCTGCAGAATGGTTTTAGGCAACACAAGAATACAGATGTATTTTCTCCTAAATCTTTTTTATAAATTATATATGCATAAATAAATTTATAAATTTATTTATAATTTTATAAATAAATTTATTTTACAAGTTAGCTTCGCAAAACAGGCCACACATACATTATAAAAGAAAATGTCACCAAATCATTGTAGCTTCTATTTCTATAAGAGACTTTCATCTGTCCAGTTAAAATAATTTGAACAGGTGTTGCTGACTGCTTTGAAAATCAGCCTCTCAGGCAAATCACTCCCCATGGGATTGGGCTGAAGCTCTCTTCCTCCTCCTTCTTCCACCTTCTTGGAATCCTCACACCAGGACAGCCAGGAAAACATGGGCACCCAAGCATATGGTTCATCGGCACATCTCACACTGAGAGTCTCAGTACTTGCTCCGTATTTGTTCAAGTGGAGGTTGGGAGAAACGGAATACCCATTTTTTGGTAAAATATACATTGGGTATCCAGTGACCTCTTCTTTTGTGCTGTCTCACAACAAAACTCTATTCCCACAGAAAATATGAATGAGCAATGCAGAATTTACTAATGCTATCACAGGGGAAGCTAGGAGGACATTTATGTTTCCTGGGCCAACATCATTAGAAGAACCTCTTGTTCTAAGCTTCCCCTCCTCAGCCCTCAGGCATCTCCTTCTCTCACATTCTTTCTTTTTTTGTCCTTCCAGGACTCAGTTTCTGTGTGCCCTTTCCACCCCACGTCCCCCTAGATCCCCCTGACCCTCTCCAGATCCCCGTCACTCAGCTCTCCTTGAGAAGAGCCACTTAGTTCTATTCCCGCTTCTGTGTTTACGTTGACATAGCCCGACTCCTCCAGGATGTCAACATCAGGAATGACACGGAAAGACAGTGGAGCACTACTAAGAGCTCTTACTACCATCTCAGCTCTTCTTCAATTTGGGGAGCTTTTATGAGAAGTTATAATACAATTTTTAAAAATGTTAATTTTTTATAAAAGTTGAAATGTTCACCCCCCCCCATTACACCCTGCCAGGGTCATACATGATGGTATTTACTCAACACCATTCATTCATCATTTCCCCCTAAGTACTGGCACAGTGCTATCCATGAATGAGCCATTTTCTAGACACTGGTGATACGACCATAAAGACAAAAGTCGAAGACCCTGACCAGAAGGAACTTAACACTCACTGGGAGAAAAAGAAAATAGTTATGCATAATATAATATGCCACAGGGCTACAAAGAAAGATAAGGCAGAGTAAAGGAGATAGTGACAGGTCACATTTGTAAGTGTACTGTGTGTGTAGTGTATGTGTGTATATACATGTATATACTAAAAGTTTTCATTTGTGCCTTTTTTTTTTTTAAACATTTAAAATGGCAGGAGCAGAAATCTACAGTTGTCATTAGAAGCGTTTCAGAATACGGAGAAATCTCCAACAGGCTGCTAAGCAACAGACAGCAGAATCTTCAGCCCTGCCATCCAGAACACACACCTCTCTCCATGATTTTGCATTCCTTCAGCACGGCTGTGCACTAACAACCAGCCCCCAAGCTATGAGAGACCAGAAACGAGATCTGCTAACTGAACAGATTAGCGCTGCGGCATGTTCCCCAAAGGTTTATTAAATTATTATGAGAGAAGTCATGGGAACATCAACAAAAAAATTTAACCTGTTCATCCTCAGAATGTGTCCAAACAATAAATGTTGCTTCGTAGGTCTGCTATGCACATGGTTAAGCTTTCATCCAAGTAAATAAAGAAGGACCAAAGGAGCAACCATTTAAAATATTTATCCCCGAGGCACCTGGGTGGCTCAGTGGGTTAAAGCCTCTGCCTTTGGCTCAGGTCATGATCTCTGGGTCCTGGGATCAAGCCCCACATCGGGCTCCCTGCTCAGCGGGGAGCCTGCTTCCCCACCTCTCTCTGCCCACCACTCTGCCTACTTGTGATCTCTGTCTCTGTCAAATAAATAAAATCTTAACAAATAAATAAAAAATAAAAAATACATAAAATAAAATATGTATCCACTTTCAGGGCGCTCTAGTAGGTACAACTTATGCTTCAGAAAGCAACTTTGCACATGGGCCAGATGTCCAAAATTCTATCAACTTATATTTCTATCTTCAACCTACTCATCTTGCCTTAGCTCCAGCTAGCTATTTTTAACTTTGTGGTAGGTGGTGTACAAAACCCAAAGAATTTTCCGATAAAAGAATTCATTAAAGGTAGTAGCTTGACGCCTAGCAGCTATAACAAAAATAGGGCAGTAGGCTCACAGAGGAAGGACTTTGGTTCATTCACCTGCTTCCCTGCCCCCTTGCTCAGCACACAGGGTGCGCGATGCATATTTCAGGAGGAATTAATAAATGGGTCTCACCCTGTCGTAACAGGACCCAAGTGGGGTCACAAGCACCTCGCATGCATTGTCTCAGTTGTCACAAAACCCACAGGACGGCCGCCACTTTCGCCACTTTGTAGATGAGCTAGTTAACAAAAATGACTAAGAATGGACTGAAGTGGGACATGAATCCAAATCTTTGTGACTACATCCATGCTCCCCACCCCCAGGCTAGGGTCCCCTTATAGGACACAACCTTTCTTTTCCTTTCATCTAGTTTTTTCCTCTTGGCTTCCCCCCACAGGACCACAGTCTCTCCCCAGCTGGAGGAAATACTATATAGTCATCGCGTAAATGAGAAATACCAGCCTCTGGAGTAAAATTTTAGGACCTGCATTTGAAAATAAAAATACCTAACTAGACTGCAAACTTTCCATATTGAGACAGGAACAGCACCTTAATACATGGCTACATATCTCATCAATCCACAAGGAGAGTCTTGCCTCCAGTACGCCAGAACAGTCTTACTAAAACAACATCATCAAGGGAGTACTGTCCCATCATGTCTGTTGTATTCTATTGGTTAGAACCAAGTCACAGGTCCTGCCAGAAATCTAGGGGGAGGGAAGTCAGAAATGCCTGAGGTCATCTGAGGGTCTGTCCACCACAAGCACCAGTAGGGGTGCCCATGAGTTAACAACAGAACGGGAAACAAGGTGTGTGCATCTGAATCAACTGGGTGGTATGCTGAAACACAGACGTCTTACCCCCAAGTGTCTAATTTAGCATGTCTAGGGTGGGAATTTGCATTTCTAACAAGTTCCCAGGTAAAGCTGATGGTAGCTGGTCAAGGGATCACCCTTCGAGAACCTGTACCCTAGCCTGTCCAAGCCACCCCCAGTGCCGCCTCCCAAAGTGGCCAGCTGTCAGTCCCTTAGGAATAGGAATATACATCTCGGCAGCACGGTCGCCCAAGGAAGGCACGTGCAAGCCTGGTAACACACAGAAGGCTTTTTGGGCAGACAGTTCTGGAGTCCCAGATATCCAGAGGGTGGTCTAGAAAAGGAGGCATAGGTTCTAGGTGGGCTTATAGACATTCTCAACAGGGCTCAGACAGATGAAGGCTAAAGCAGGGCCCTCTAAATTATGGCTCAGGACAGGGGTCAAGAATTGCGAAGGGTCAGATTTTACCCTACTTGCAAGCTAGCAAATTAGCCTGTCAGTTTCACAGATCTTGGCAAAGACACAAGACGCCGGGATTAAGGAAAAAAAAAAAAAGACAATTACTCACAGTTATAGCAATGGCCATAGTAACATCATTGCATCAGTTCCCTGAGCCCTAATTCCAGAAGGGTGACATGAGGAGGGTCAGGTGTTGCCTGTTTACACAGTGGGGTGTGTTTCAGGAACTTAACACTGAGATTTCGAAGCCCTGATTTCATAGGTGGCTGCTAGCCCATCGGCTCTAGACCTGAATCAGAGGGAGACCTGATCTTTATTATCCCAGACAGTAAATCAATCTGCCTGTAAGGGAGAGTTTCTACTTTCCAAAGCCACCTGCTATGCAAAATATTCCTGAAAAGATTGTGCAGAGAAAATTAGCTGTTAAGGCCTTTGCTCAGAGGATCAGATATGCAGAAACTTGAGGAACCCATGGAGGATTGTCTCCTGACAACAGGGGTCCAGTTGCCAGGCTTCAGGGTAACATTGACTGGCAAGAAGATGAGGACACAAGCCAGCAAGGTATCCGAGGAAGAGTTTTTGAGGCAGAGGGATCAGTAAATTAAAAGGCGTGGAAGACCAAGCAAAGAGAATTAAGCAGGAGGGCACGGGGACACAGGGTCAGGCAAGCTACAGGGCAGGCAGTGGAATATAGATCACACAGCATCCTTCTTTTGGCTGGTGTAAGGATTCTGCCCTTTATTCTGAGTGAAATGAGTTTATTGCAGAGTTTTGAAAGGAGGAGTGGCACGGGACCAAATGTTTTGAGAGGATCACTTTGGTTACCATGTTGGGAATGGACTGAGGACAGGCAAGGGCCAAAACAGGGAGCCCAGCTAGGAAAGTCTTGCAGAAACCAGGCGAGAGATGGTGGTGGCCTGGGCCAAGGCACTACAAACAGAAGTTCGACTGGAGATGTATTTTGGAAGTGGAGCTGGCATGACAGACTGCAGATGGGATATGATACGGAAAACCCGCCCAAGACAAAAACCTCTTGGGCTTTGGGCTTCTGCATTTGAAACGGAGTTGCCATTAACTGACAAGGGGGTAACTTTGGGAGAACTAGCGATATTTGGGAGGAAGGACATCAGAAGTTCAGTGTTATTCATGTTAAGTTGAGATGCTTATTAGACATTCATGCAGACATATCAAGTCGGTAGAGTGAAATTGAAGGGAATCTGAAATTCGGGAGCTCCTAAGTGTCTGGATGGAATTTTAAAAGCATGAGTCCCGAGTAACTCACAAGAGAGGGAGTGCAGATAGAAAGCAAAGGAGACTGAGACAGGGCTTGTGAAGAAGGAGGGGGGAAGAAAAGAGGAAACCAAGAGAACAAAGCACTTTAAGAAGGAGTGAGCAACTCTGTAAGTGGTGCTGGTAGGTCAACGAAGATGAGGACTGAGAACTGATCACTGGATTTTTTTTTTTTTTTAAGATCAAGAGCTAATTGGGGCACCTGGTAGCTCAGTCTGTTAAATAACTCTTGGTCTCAGCTCAGGTCACGATCTCAGGGTCCTGGGATCGAGTCCTGCCTCAGGCTCCAGTATTTTCCCCTCCATCTCCCCCACCCAGCTTCTTCCCCTGCTCACACTGGCACAGGCATGTGTGCATGCTCTCATTCTCTTTCTCTCTCTCTCAAATAAATAAATAAATCTTTTTTAAAAAAAAGATAAATCGTAAATAATTTTTTAAAAAAGAGGGAGAGTTAGTTTCATTTTTCCTCAAATCAGCTAGAACCCAAATTCAAAGCTATTATGGGACCTTTATGCCTCTGCCAATATAACAGGTCCCATTACATTAATCTAGCATATTTATTTTCCCTCAGCCTTGGAAAAGAGCTAAGTAGAACACACAAAACTCTGAGAAGGACAGAGGCCAGCTCCATAGAGTTGGGCACAGGGCATCACTGGGGAGCAGAGGGCACTGAGCCCCTCAGGAATCAAACAGAACACTGGCACCAAGTTCATTCTTTCCCAGAGCTCAGATCTCCACAGGAAGGTAGTTGTTTTATCTGTGTATGTTGTAAATTCCTGGCTCATCGAGAACAAGCATATTTAACTGTAAATTCACAAAATCTGGGATGAAGCCAAATAGAAACGGGTTTTTACACCTTTAAGAAGGAGATGACAGGGGCGCCTGGGTGGTTCAGTGGGTTAAAGCCTCTGCCTTCCCCTCAGTCATGGTCCCAGGGTCCTGGGATCGAGCCCCACATCGGGCTCTCTGCTCAGTGGGGAGCCTGCTTCCTTCTCTCTCTCTCTCTGCCTGCCTCTCCACCTACTTGAGATCTCTGTTTGTCAAATAAATAAATAAAATCTTAAAAAAAAAAAAAAAGAAGGGGATGACAGGCCCAAATGAAGTCACTTTTGCTAAACCCCACATCAGCAAATCAAGACATAAAACCTAAGCTAACTGCAGTCTCAGCCTCATCTAGCAAGGTAACCTCTAACCAGTGAGGCTTGAGTCAGAGGTCAGCCCTAGTGGGGTAATCCAACTGATGGACCTCTTCCGAACCCAAAAGATGGGGAAGGTGACCTTGCCTCAAACAATCCACTCTTTGCTAGAAATTTCCTTTTTCTTTCCCAACCTCTTCTGTCTACAAAAGCCTTCCATTTTATACAGCTCCTTAGAGCCCCTTTCTGCTTGCTAGCTGGGATCCTGCCCAATTCATATATTGTTGAAAACACATCAATGAGATCTTCAAATTTACTCAGTTGAATTTTGTTTTTATAATAGCCTCCCTCAGCAAAGGTCTTCAAAAGTTATATCTGTATCTAATTGTAAGATCTGGGATAATGATGTTGAGAAGAAAGGCAGAAAGAAAAAAAATTAACTTTTCTTACAACTTACACCCGACTGACACGTACTTGAGACAGGCAGAGTGACTTTCCTCCGTGAACTCAAGTGCCTCAATGTTAATACCTTGCTAGAGGCAAAAGACAACCTGAGCTTGACATTATTCTGACCTCCAAGATCCCCCGGAAGTCTTCTTTAATGTCTGAAAATCCCTTTGGAAACTTCCTTTACCTCTATCCATCCCCTCGCCCCCCCACCAAGATATAAGTTAGCAATCACCTTCCAAGCGTACGGTCCACTGATATACATCTGAAGGGTCTCACGACCACAAGTTTACCAGAGAGTAATAAATCACCCTTCAAGGTCCTGGAAATCTTGCTTCCAAATTCCTTAGAGATTTACACTATCCCTAATCCCTCCCAACTTCAAAGTATATAGCCAGCCACTCCTTATAACCCTGGTGCAGCTCTTTCTGTCCAAGGGTCCTGTCCCCATGCTTTAATAAAAACACCTTTTTTTTGCAACAAAGAAGTCCTAAGAATTCTTTTTTAACCATTAGCTCCTAGACCTCAACATTTCACATCAACAGCAGGATACAAAAGGGTAGTGCTAGATACCACAGACCAACTATTTGCTCAGAACTCTTTAATGAAGAAAGGAGCCACTCCATAACATGACTGTTGAGGAGAACAAAGGCAAGAGAAATGTAGTGAAAATTAAATTTCCTTTCAACTTGAGAAGGGCTGAGTGTGACTGACATTCCTCACGGAACCCATAGCTGCCTTAATGTTGATGTTTCACTAGGGACTAAAAGCAGCCTTGTCTTGAGGCAGCCAGACCTCCAGGATCCTAGAACTCTTCTTTAACATGGATAAATCCTTTCAGAGACATACGTGATCTCTACCCGCCCCCCAAACTTTAAATTATATGAGTCACTCCTCACAGTCACAGTGCAGCTGTTTCCACCCACGTCCTCTCCCTGTGCTAGAATAAAGGCACCTTTTTGAACCTAAAATGTCTCAAGAATTCTTTCTTGACCATTGTGCTCAAGGACCCTGCATCAATAACCAGAAGAATTTATGTGGGGGTCGGGGGGTGGGCAATAATATGCTGCCAATACTTCTCAAAAGCATCCCTGAATCTCCTTCCAGATATGTTTTCCATCTGTTTACTGTTACCGAATCCACCTCACTTTTTTCCCCCTATACAATACTTGCTTTTCAAACATATTAGATTGTTTATTGGTTAAATACAAGGTCTTCCTCTCTGGTGTGTGCCAATGCAATTTCTGGCCAGAGGGGCCAATCTCTTCTCCAATGTGCAAAAGAATATGTCGAGTGCCCCTGTGCGGCACTGTCAGAAAGTAACCATCCACCTTCTGGCTGCTGGGTATTCCCCCTTGCACGTTCTGCATGCAGATCTTTCAAAGTAGCAAGATCACATTTCAAAAAATTTCTGAATGTGTATTCTTATTTCCACACATTCTCAAAATTGTCACGGTGGAAAAAATGCAAGATCTAATCCTCACAATATGCTTCCTTCTTTCAGGGCCCATGTCCTGGAGAGCGCGCTCTGGGGACCTGGTGAGCAAGCACTACATAAATGAACCCTACCTGGTACACAGTACGCCCACGACAAAGAGGTATCTTCCTTGCTCACAATGCGTTTCTTGGCCTGGGGAAATTGTGAGGAAGCAAGGAGTACTTGTAAGACCCACAGGATCTTTTGAAATATACTTTGCAGGAAACATAGGTATGTTGAAACTTCCAGAAGGGGCCCTGGGGTGTCAAAACTGTAATATCAGGGGCCAAAGACTGCACTTTCTTCCTGGTCTGCCCTATCTCTTTTAAGTAACGGAACCCATCTTTCCATGATGCCTTCAGGTACAAAGGAATCCATCTTGGAAGCCAAGATGGTGGGAAATACAGACAATTTTCTTTGTAGCTCTCATGATTGCTACTCTCAGCTCATTCATGGGGGGGGGGGGCGGGTGGAAATCAGAGGAAAAAAAAGAATATCCGACAGCTCAAGACTCGGAAATCAAGAGATTTGAAGAGATCCCCTCCCACCATCCAAGCTTTTTCTTTTGAATGAATCCACTCTGCTTCTAAGATCCTTCACGAGGCACTTGCTCGTGATTGACAAAAGAAATGGCTAATTGTAAGAAAAATGCGTTTTGCTATTTTCAAGAATTTGGAGGATTCTATATTTTAGATACACAACAGGAAAATGTAATTTGTAGGGTATGAATAACCACAGGTAAATTTGGAAATGAGGCGCAACACACACACACATTTTCAGCGCGCGCTATATTATCTGGCTATAGCACAAATAGCTAAGTGCCAGATTGTTGTCTTTGGGGAAGGAAGCAATATGTTGGTGACGAAAGGGTATTCTTGAAGATTTGTGGTTGTATTTTGGGAATTTCATCTCCTCTGCATCAAAATGCAACACTTATAAACGACTCATGCTGTGAGAAACTATTTAAAATTTATCTTTCCTTGAGGACCCAAAGCTTTCTTATAGACAACTCAAATTCATTTAAAAATGCTCTGCGGCCTTCCCTGGTGCATTAAGGATGATTCCCAATTTAATACATATATTTTAAATAAACCGCACTGCATTTCTTAAATGTCCACTGGGAGATAAAACAACGGGCTTGAAAATCCACAGTTTGGGATCACCCTCTCGGTGTTCTTTTTTTTTTTTTTAAAGATTTTATTTATTTATTTGACAGACAGAGATCACAAGTAGGCAGAGAGGCAGGCAGAGAGAGGAAGGGAAGCAGGCTCCCTGCCTAGCAGAGAGCCCGATGTGGGGCTCGATCCCAGGTCCCTGGGATCATGACCTGAGCCGAATGCAGAGGCTTTAACCCACTGAGCCACCCAGGTGCCCCCACCTTCTCGGTGTTCTCCTCGGTATCCTACTTCAGTGAACTGGAGAGACGGCTTCCAGGTGTTGGGGACAACTCAGACCTGCAGTTACAGTGAACATGTGCACAGATGGAGAGCAAGTCCGGGGGATAGCCGAGGCTGATGCCTTCTCTTTTGCCACTTTAGACCACAAAAATTTAACACAGAAATTGCTACAGCTCCTTAAGGACAAACCTACTGCCTATTCATTTTTCCCACTAGGTACCTTGTTAAAGTAGGTACTATGCAAATAGTCTTGGAAGTCAGCTAAATAAATGAAACATATTCGCGTTAACAAGTAATAATAATATTCGGGACACCGTAAAGATCTTTCCTTTTTTGGTGCTCCTTGAGATTAGTCCTTTCCGCCAGCATCCTACTTTCTGGAAACAGGCGTGCAGATCCTATCGGCTCTCAATTATTCTACGGTCCTGAGATGACGGAGATAAAGGAACACCAAGTGGAGTAACGTATCTGAAGCATTCCACATCTGAAGTGTCTTTGCAGTTAATAATAAAATTCTGTACTGGTTCTAAGCATCACATGGCTTGTGACTTACAGAATTCATCTTGAAAGCAGAACTAAAGCAGTAGGTTGTTCATACAGGACACCCTACCACCCCACCCCACCCTGTCCCCGGCCCCAGCTTGCCATATTATGGGGCTTATTCTTGCAGACCTCAGGAATTCTGGCCATATTCTTTCAGACCTAGACCCTGCCCATAGGTGGGATAGACAGTGCAACTAAGTACTGTCCTTTTTAAAACCCCCTTGACCATATGAATATAAAGCAAAAATCTATGATTTGTAACTCTGCACACGGACTGCTTATGCGTGCCAATTTAAGGAGATGGTACAGAACAGTAATTAAATATCCCAGTGTATGAAGTCACACTTCCGAATTTCAAATCTGGGCTCTAACACGTCCAAGCTGTATGAGTTAGAGAACGTTGGGTAACTACTCTGTCAATCAGTGTCCTCATTTGTAAAACAGAAATAATATTACCTTCTTCAGGATTTCATTTTATTTATTAAACAACACAATTTTGGGGTGCCTGGGTGGCTCAGTGGGTTAAAGCCTCTGCCTTCGGCTCAGGTCATGATCCCAGGGTCCTGGGATGGAGCCCCACATCGGGCTCTCTGCTCAGCAGGGAGCCTGCTTCCCTTCCTCTCTCTCTGCCTGCCTCTCTGCCTACTTGTGATCTCTGTCAAATAAATAAAATAAATCTTAAAAAAAAAAAAACCACAATTTTATAGTGTATAACATGGTATCTGGCATTAAAAAAAACAAGCAACCACTAAAATATTATTGTTATTGTCCCCCTCAATGTGAGTTAGTTCTAATCAGCATTATAGTATTCAAAAACTCCCACTGGGATGGAGATACGTAATCTCATCAGTTCTGCGAGCATACCCATGGGGATGGCTCTTCTCAGCGATCCTCCCTGGAAAGATGACACCTGTCAAATTCACCTTTGCCTTCTGCTGTCATATGCTGTCCTGCACATGACCTCGGGGCTACTGTAGGGGTGAAGTGGTGAATTCTTCCTTCCACACTAATTTTTCTGATCTTAATTTCCGTGTCTATAAAATGAGTTAAAAATAATGCTATCTGGGTGCCTGGGTGGCTCAGTTAGTTAAGCATCTGCCTTTGGCTCAGGTCAAATCACAGGGTCCTGGGATCGAGCCCCACATCAAGCTCCCCGCTCAGTGGGGAGTCTGTTTCTCACTCTCCCTCTGCCCCTTTTCCCCGCCCCCCACCCCACCCCTGCTTCCGGTGTGCACACACGTGAGTGTGCTCCCTGTCTCTCTCTCCCTCACCCTCTTGCTCACTCTCTCTCTCAAATAAATAAATAAAATCTTTAAAAAAAAAAAGTAATGGTATCTATCCCATAGTATTGCTATAAGAATTCAATAAGATAATGCATGCAAAGTTCTTGGCCACTAAAAGCAACAGCCAACATTTATTTAGTATCTGTCATGTGGTAGGAACTGTTTTAAAGCATTTTGCATATATTAACTCATTAAATCCTCAACACAATCCTACAATATAGGTACTATTATTATTCTCACTTTAAGTATGAGAACATCAAGGCCCAGAGGGATCAAGTAACTTGTCCAGGGTCATATTAACAGTAAGTGAGAAGAATGACAGAATTAAAATTCAAGCAGTTTGCTTGGATTCTGGAATCCTAACTATAACATCTGTTGCCTCTCAGTAGTAAGTGCTTGTCGGGTATTTGCTATTACTATGGTAATCAATAAATACGTGTTGAAATATTTAGCAAATCAATATTTGCCGAAGCACTTATTTATTATTTACTGCATCTCACTAAGAATCAAATCTTGTCACAGGCCACAAAAATGGACTCTCCTCCTTATAAGTTTTTTGAAGCAGCTTCTCAGATTCTACCTACCCAAAGTGTTGAGAAAACAAGAAGTATATTAGGGCAAATAATTCAAAATAGGTTCCAATATACTCTAACATCTATCATTTGTATGATTAGATTTTATAAGAATTTTAATTAAAATAACAGTATAAGATTTGCTGCAAACAACTGACTAATTATGGATGCAATACTATCTATGTCAAAACTTTTGGAAGGAAAATAAAACTACAGGAGGTAGCTTTGAAGGCAGTAAGACTCTTAATAAAAAATTTTTAAAAATCATAAATTAAAATATGTAACACCTACCTCCCATAGTTTGAGGTTTATGATTATAGTCCTTGAAATATACAAAACAAGTATTTTCCTTGAGTAATCTGATCCCTACACCATAAGAGACTTAACCTGTTGCTATTTGGCATGGAGAAGAGGGATTATTTTATTGTTTTCTAACAAAATAATACACTTTGTTTACAAAGCAAGACTTTGTCTTCCATGCAATAGTAAGAAAAAAGGATATAACTGTATTCAGTTTTCTACAGCTTCATTCCTTGCCTCATTTTCTGTTCTGATCCTTGTTTATTTTCATTCACCTGTTTCTAATTTAGATTTTCTTGCTGTGTTTTTTTATACATGTATAAACTGCTATAAGTTCTTCCTGGAACAAGATGGGTATAAATAAATGTCCTGTGAACAAAGTATAATTATAATGGATGTTATACATGACATTTTTCACTTTAATGGAATTTGGAAACAGGTAAGATTTATCTGACATTTATAATTTAATGTCATTTACAGATCTCTGAGAATCCTCCTGAGTAGATTGTCCAAATATAAAAAATAGTTACTGTACTATGCTGAATAATGAACCCCAAAGTATCAGGTCCCCATCCTTGGAACCTGTAAATGTTTCTTTATATGGGAAAGGGGTCTTTGCAGATATGATTATTGAAGGATCTTGGGAAATGGAGATTATCCTGGATTATTCAGATGAGCTCTAAATGAAATTGCAAAGCATTCTTATAAAAGACAGAGAGAGATCTGACAGAGAAGGCAATATGATCCCCAAGGCAGCGATGTGGCCAACGAACGCCAGCAGCCACCAGAAGCTGGAAGAGGCAAGGAATCAATTCTCAGAGCCTCTAGAGGAACAAAGGCCACCTGACAGTTTAGTTGTGGTCCAGTGATAGTGATTTTGGACTTCCAGACTTCAGAACCGTGAGGATAAATTTCTGTTGTTTTAAGCCACTAAATTTGTAGTAATTTGCTACAGGAGTCATAGGAAACTAATACAATTATTTTTTAAAATTATTTTTAGAGGTGGGGGGCAGTGGGAAAGGGAGAGAGTCTTCAGCAGGCTCTGCACCTAGAACAGAGCCCTCCTCTGGCTCAGTCTCACAGCCCTGAGATCATGACCTGAGCCAAAATCACGAGGCAGAGGCTAAAGTGACTGAGTCACCCAGGCGCCCCGAAATTAATACAATTATTAACCTAAATATATGCAAGTTTTAAGTGAGAAAATTTTCCTTTTAACATTAAAGACACTCAGAAAGACAACAACAAAGTTATTTCCTAAAGTAATGAAATCTTGAAAGGTACTTTAAAAAGATCAAGAATTTTTATTTCAAAGGATTGTCATATGTTTCACAAAAATGCTACATTACTAACCAAAGCCTCTCTCTAATATATCAATTTTATTAATGCAAAATTCTCTAGTACCAGGAAAGCAACTGGAAATGCTGGCTTCCCTGTAAGCTTGTCATTCCACACTGTTCTCCAGCTCCTTCTCATTGGATCATTCTGTGCATAATCCCACCTCTACGTTTTCTGTTCTGTTGGATTCCCAGACTATCTTCTTTTCCTGCTGGAAGTAATCTATTATTTTATAAAGTCAAGGTATATATTTGCAGGATTTCACTTATGGAAAAATTTCTAAAAGACCCTGCTGCCGCATTTACCGGGCTATGCATACAAACCATGTTTAAGCACCTGCAGAAAGTACACCTCCTGGAAAGTACAAGAGAACATCCCAGCAGCACTGTCTACTTCGTCTCACTCAATTTTGTTTGTTTCTAGATCAAGAGGCAACAAGATAAGCCATCCCCACTAGAGATAATTCTAAAATAAACTGTGCCAATGATAGAAACTTGTACTTAGGAAACCAGATGAGTCTCTAAGGACCTAAGAGGCAATTCATTTGACCAGAAACATGTGTCAAGGGGTTAGATTTTCCCATTCATCTAAACTATAAACATTTTATGAAAAGTTTTCTTAAAGAACTTAATAGGTCTGCTGCTTAAATGACCAAAAAAAGAGAAAAAAAAAAGTCTGCAAATGAAGAACTCCAAGTACTGGGAAAATGAGGATTTAAGAGGCAAATATCATCCATCTGGTTGTAAAAGTATGAAGTTAGAGTCATCTTCATACCCATCCTTACAGACCCATTCCAAAATTAGCTGATTTTTTATCCTAAGTAGTTCTGAAACCTGTTCATTTCTCTCCTCCCCAGATGACCATCAGCCTAGTACAGATCTCCAGAGGACAACTTTACTTGCCCTTTAACTTGGGCTTCCCACCCCTTTAGATTCCACCTACTCATGAGGAGGAAGAAAGAGTGGCAGAGAGGGCAGGGGGGAGATCAATGGGGACTTCAGTTTTATTTTTCCTCTAAAAGTGGCAGGCCTTGAGTGGGAACGGGCACTCACTGCACGGGCTCTGCTACTCCCTGCTTACTTGGTGTTAGAGGAATTCACATGTTCTGCTTGTCTCCTCTCTGGAGCACAGGAATGAGAACACCACCTTATGGGACTGTTGTGAAGCAGTGAGTTAACAAGTGGAAAAGACACAAACAGAAGCAGGGACACGGTAAACAATCGATACTATTTTGATTATCACCTACTAGGCCAGACTTTCAGGCTCTCACCGGCACTATGTGGCCCTCTTTTATATCACTAACACGGCTGCGATTTTACATTTTATTTATTAATAACTATCAAATTAATGTCTGTTACTTCCTCTACTATAAATGTCATGAAGCAAAAATCAAGTCTGTTTGCTTCCCCTAGCACAGAACTTGGCAAAAGGAAAGCACTGGGATATTTGGTAAGTAAATCTCGCAAGTAAAGCAAACCAACGGCACCCTTGGCTCCCACCTGTATTTTAGCTGTCTTAAGAATTCAGACAAATCTTTCTCCAATCTCAATGAATAACCAATTACTTGGGAAGCTTTCAAATATACCCATGCCCAGGCCCCAATCATTCCATTCCGACTGATCTGGGATGGGTATTTAACATTCCGCAAATAATTCTTATCTGCAAGGCAGGCTGGAAAGCTCCAGTGTTGTTCCCACGTGCTTCAGGTCAGGAGAGAAGGCCTCCAGACCAACCACTGCCTTTGAATTTGACCAACAACCCCTGCCCTTGGTTGAATTCTCCTTTCCTATTTAGATAATGGGGAATAAAAAACACTGGAAGCAGCAGCTTTACGGGCAGGATCTTGGCCGATGGAACACACTAGGATGGTTCGTACTGTTCAGGCAACTGTAATCCTGGCAGCAAACCTGCTGGGCACTCTAGCCAGGACCAAGCACCCACCGAATCCCTTTCATTCGGGGAAAGGGTCTGGAACCTCTTCTTACCTTTATTTTGCTTTTTTTTTTTTTTTAATTTATATTTTAAAAGCCATCGCAGTATTTCTTGCAGTGTGGAAGAAAGGTAGTGAGGATTGTTTTAAAGGCTGAAGAGGGCTGAACTCCGCATCCATCCCTCCTTGACGTTCCCCGTGTAGACTCCACAGTCATTGTCCTTCCTTAACCAGACTCCAGCTAGACATCCGCCCACCTCTCCTCTCTCCACGTACTCCCCTTTTCGCACAGTTCCATACGGATTCCCTACCCCTGATCCGAGTGTGACCTCAAGACCCGAGGCTGCCGTTGGTGACGCCGCCGCCGCGGGCTCCTACAGCGGGCGACCCCAGGAGCGGGGAGCGAGGCGGCCGGACTGCGGCCGGGGACCCTGCACGCCCCGCCCGGGGGCGGGGGGAGGCAGAGGTTGCTCTCCGACCTGGGAAACCGGGGCACACGCGTCTGTCGCTTAGAGATCCCCGCTCTCCCTCCTCAGAAGGCAAGTCCGGGCTGGGCAAGCCCCTGGCGCAGCCGTGAGCCCCGGGTCTCCGCGCAGCCCCTACCCCAGCGCGCGCCGCCCAGCTCGAACTTGGGACGGGACGCCAGCCCACCGCTGAGGCCAAGAGGAGTCGCGCTCCCTTCCTGTTCCCCCAAGGGCAAGGGGAACGCCTCACGGATTCCAGACCCTGCACAACAGGTCCTTCGGGCACTCGCGAGGTTGGGAAAGCGGGGGAGGGGGAGGAGGGGGCACTGGCTGGGAAAAGAAGTCGAGCACTCTGTGGGCGCATTTCCAGCGGAGAGACCTCTCCACTTGGCTTCTCTACTGGCCCCAGCCTCACAGCAAATCCCGAGTTTGGGGAGCAGTGATTTATCCCGCAGGCGCGGGCGGGAGCGGAGAGTGGCGGACGTGTGAGATGGCACCCATCCGCTCCGTCCGAGAGCAAAGTTACGTGGTGCCGGGAAAGCGCCTCTCTGAGCGCCAGGACGTGACCCTCAGGGCGATGGGCGACCACTCACCTTGTGCCTGCGCCTCCATGGTGGCCGTCTTCGGACTCCGTGCGGCGGGGCTCCCAGGCGCTTCCAGAGAAGCACGCGGCGGTGTCGGTGCTCGGAACGCAGCTGGCCCCGCCGCCAGCGCCCGCCCTCCCCTGCGCACTTGTCGCGAGCGCTGCGTGGAAGGGGTGGGGGACCGGGGGCCGCCTGCACTGCCGCTGTGGTTAGCTCCGCGGCGTCCAGTCCACCTGGCCCGGACCACGAGGGTAAGGAGCCCGCCGCCGGGCGCCACCTGCCGGCCGCTCTGCGCGCGGCACGGAGGGCGCCCACCCCTGGCTCAGGGCGCCTACTCAGGCCCTGCCAACGCCAGACCCGGCTGAAGAGGGTCCTCAAGTCCAGGCCGCCCAGGGCAAATCCCCAGGGAGGGAGGAAGGAGGGTGGATTTACGACACAGAACCCTAGCTCCTGATGGAAATACGGAGTTTGGATCCTGTGACCCTCTGCACTCAATATTTTTGTTAAATGATCAATATATAACCTTGTTTTATGTGGCTTTCTGTTTAAAGATACCTTATTTAGGTATTGTTGACTCATGAACTTTGAGCTCAGGGCAGGCATCATTAGAACTGACACCTGAGTGAAACCCGGTGAGCTTATTGAACTGACCAACATTTCACGTGAGCCATTTTAAATAGCAAAATCAGCTTCCTCCCCTGAAAAGCACAAAAATGGTGTACCTGTAGTGTATGAAAAGGGCACTTGTTTACTGAAACAAGGGAGAGCTTAGCCTTGTTTGACCTCAGCTGGAAAGGTATGAGCTCCTGCCAGCGCAAGTTTCCCCGGGCTCTGCCTAAGTCTGGAATGACCGTGAAAGCCCTGCAATTGATGAGGAAAATTCACAGATACCGAGTGCGCAAGTAATAAGAGTCAACTGCGGATATATTTTCTAATTTGGAACCCATAAGCCCTTCCTGTAGGGTGAAGCAGTCACATTTTCAGAGAAAAGACTAGAAACCGACAGTTTCTTTCCAAGCCTGGCCTGGCAGTGGGACTAGAAAGCATGGCAGAGAAGAAAAATGAGTTCCTGTCTCACCTTCTCAGGTCTTTAGCCCTACGCATCTCTTTCTCCTCACATCTACACACTCTCCATCTGTAAAAGGAGAGGTGGTATTTGTTTGCATTTGCTTTTGAGTGGTTTGCCATTATTTTTTCAGGACCCCCCCCCACCTTAAAATTGATGTTAAAGTCTATCAGAGTCAAGTATGGGTCCTGTATCAAACCCAAACGCACCCCTCCATTTTTTCTCAAAAAGCCTTATACAAATTCATAGATCAAAAGATTTATTGGGGTGCACCTGGGTGGCTCCAGTGGTTAAGCATCTGACTCTAGATTTCAGCCCAGGTCATGATCTCAGGGTTGAGAGACAGAGGCTCCAGTGGGCTCTGCACTGAGGGTGGAGCCTGCTTAAGATTCTCCCTCTCTCCTTCTGCCCTCTCTCTAAAACAAAACAAATAAAATAAAAAGTTATCGAATAAGCAACTAACCAGTAGGTTCTATTTCATCCATACTCAAGTTACTGTCAAAGTTCAGACTAATAAACATTAATAGAATCTTACATTTTTGTTTGAAAAATGTATACCCATGATTTTCATGGCACATGTAAAAAACATGTCAGTGTTTTTTGTTATATTAAAATGCCCCTGCTTTGTAATTGTTGACATAAAAATTGCTCTGCAGAACACCAAGCACAGGGGTTTATGTGGCTTCTGGTGATAGTGACCATGGGTGTACCAAGTAATGAATCAGCATCACTGATTAAATCACTTTCAGATTCTATCCAGTTGTTCTGGTCCTCTCTAACCTGGAAATTAAGCACCAGGATAGGGTTGACTTCCAGCTGTAAAAAGGAGCTGAAAATAGTTAATGACTTTCCAGCTTGGGTCATCTAACCTTTATCTACATTATGACTCATTTTTCTGATGTACAAAATTTTAAGCTACTACCCCCTTGATATATTTGCTCATTTTTATAATAATAAAATATTGATAGTCATTCAGAAATAGTAATTGAATTTATTCTCTGTGCCAGGGACTGTGCTAGAGGCAAAGGATACAGGTCAAGGACATGATCCTTCCTCCCCAGGGAGTTCATGGTCTGGTGAAAAGGAGAGATAAGCAGATACTTTATAAAGTAGTGCAGTGGGAGGGAAGCCAGTGTGCTTGTAAGCAGTGAGGAAGTTTCCCTAACTCAGACCAGTGAGGAGATAAAGGAAGGTTTCTGTGAGAATGTTTGCCTCAGCGGAGTCTTGAAGGAGGAAAGAATTAACAGGGTAGGCTGTGCTGGCCCCCAAATAATGGGTTAGCCAAGGGAGACTGTGGTGTTACTTTCCATTTCCTTGTCACTTATGGTGGTAATTTTCCTTAACTTCTTAAAGCTTGGTAAAACAGCCATCCTGACCCTCTTGTTTGGGTGGGCATTTGATTAAGTCAGTGAAATCCTGGTTTGCCCCTCCAGAACTGATATTTTTGCTGATGGGAGTGAGAATCTTAAATGTCCAAAAGGAAGCTGTATTCAACAGTCTTTGCCTGAACCAGTTCCAGATCACTCCTTACATCAGGTGCTGAGGGGTCCTGTGGGCAGTGGAAGAGGAAGGGGAAGAGGAAGAAAGGACAGGTAAAGTGTGACACTCTGGCTTAGGAGCCTTATTACTATGCGAAGGAGAACATGGACTTTGGGTCTCCATTATTAGATCGGAAAATAACTAGCTGTGTAACCTGAAGAAAGTTTCTTAGCCTCTCGGTGCTTGGGCTTCTGCATTTTGTGACAGGATGCAATATGAGCTATTAATTGATGTCTTCTTCCCCCTCCAAGCCCCCTGGGTGCCTGTGTTTTCTGGAGCAGTGGTTCCCAGCTTTCTTATGTATCATCCCGCAACCAGTGGCTCCTGAGCATTTCTAATAGCCGGGCGTCACGCCCCAGATACTCTGATTTGATTTATTTTTTGGAAAGATCTCTAGATAATATGAGTGTGCTTCTAAGATTGAGAAGGACTGTTTTAGAAATGTCCACTGCAAAGATGAAAGGCACTAAATTCTTAGCTTTTAAATTAAAAAAGTTGCCACCGAGGTCAAACGAAAATAATGAAAATGAAACATTTTCATTTCAAACATTTTCAGGTGGAGCAAGGACTTTTTTTTTTTCTTCCTTTCTTCTTCCCCCCCCCCCCCCCCGCGGCCCCCACTGCTCCCTGCCTCCAAGGGAACTGGAGAGGGGAGAGGAGTTTGATGGAGAGTTTAGACATGGGTCTATCTATATGGGTGTCTTTTAACCTTCCCTTCCCTACCCTCATCAGAGCAAAGAAGACTGGCCTTAACAGTCCCATTGAGAAATCTGATGGCCAGATAGTTTTGAGAAATGTTAGAGACAGAGTGGGTATCACTTGGAATTTCCAACCCTTTCAAGTGGGATAGGAAAACATCTGGAAGTTCCCTTGAGTACCATGGTGAGGGCGTGGATGTCAGGGGAGAGAGAACCAGCTAGTCAGCCACCATTTCCAGGAGACTGAAGAAAGAGAGGCTCCAGAAGGGAAGGAAGTAGTGCAGCAAAATCCCTTCGGCAGGTAAGAGGCTGCCCTAGGGAGAGGCAGGTTCTGTGTGAGAGGGCGGCCTGCCAAGGGACTGCTAGTGTCTCCCACATCGTGCTACAGGCAGGGCAAGAGGAAGTGCGGAGGGTCTGGTGAGGTATTGCTCACAGAGGGCACTGGGACTGCCTTCTCCCCATTTCTGCAAACTCCCCAGGCTTCACGAGGACTGGAATGTGGTTCCGATACCAGTCCACTTGCCAGGGAGTTGGCTGTGGCAGCCATGGGAAATTAGTGGGCTATGGTCTTGCCAGGACTACTGAAGTAGAAACCCAAGAAGGGAACATCAGGGGAGTGCAGTGCGAGGCCCTCAGCTGGGGTCCACCAGGGCCTAGGGGAGCCTGAATGTCTCATCAGTTAAGAATGAGTCATTCACTCATCTCATCTTCTCAATCCCCAACTCACACTCCCCAAAGAGGAGCTGGTACCTGGAAGAGAGGAGGTCAAACAAATCGGACTAACTTTTTCTCTCTAATTCTCCAACACACACACACACACACACACACACACACAGAGTTGCAGTGCTGAGGGCAGAGGAGGTTTACTTTGAGACTGAGAAGAGGACTAGATCATATGCCAACAAGACAGTGTTCTAATAACCAAAACTAACAGAAATGAATGAATCAGAGCCAGCTGCCTGTGAAGAAGCCATGCCCAGCCAGTTGAGGGAAAAGTAATTAGAAAAGTACAAAGAAGTCATGTTTATCCCCCAAAACCTTGTTACCCTCAATAAATTGGTTACACTATATAAAATTCTTCACAAAAAACCCTACTGGACACATTTTGCTTTTTTCTAAGTTCCTTCCAAAATTTCTAGAGATAGTCTCTGGATCCATAAAATACTCATGGATGTTCGGGGGACAAAGATGCTTCTTTTTCATTATAAAGGGACACATTACTTACTGTACTCTCAAGTTCCTACACACGCAAATACTAAAGCTCACTCCTTCAGACTTTCAAACTGTCACATATATAATCATGTTTAAATCGCAATCCCTAAGACACATTGAAAACGTATTCGTTTTCTGTGACCTTAACACAGGGCTTGTCACCCTCGGCACTGCCAACGTTTTTTACTCGGTAATTCCCTGTTGTGTTGGAGGGTATAGGAGAGAGTCCTCCAGCTCCCTCACTGGCTGCCAATAGCAACTCCTCAGGGGTGACACTCCAAACTGTCTCCAGACAATGCCAAGTCTCCTGGAGGGCAAAGGGAGAGATGAGAACCACGGTGAGAACCGGGCGAGAACCACGGCTTTCCCTTTCTTTTGAAGACGCAGAATCATCATGAATGAAAATCACTACCCTGTGTTCTATAGTGAGGCCTACAGCATAAGGATACCCCCTGAGCTTTATCAGGAAGGGGCTCTTTGCCCCTCCTTTCTACATAGAAAAGTCTTGTCTCTTTCTGTTGTCATCAATCATTCCTAATTTACTGGCTAAGCAGAGGCATTGTCTAAAAAAGGACTAAGAGGGGCTTTACCTTATTCCTAAAGAGAAAGGAGAACGAGAGAAGGCAGAATGAATGATGTGGCTATTGCTCTGTAACTCTGTATAAAGAAAGTACTGGAAGTTTTTTCTGCTTTTGAGGTTAAATCAATCCATTATAAGTTCTGCCCAAGTATGCACTTGACCTCAGAGTGACAGTGTTTTGAGCCCAAACTAGTATCTCAAGAGAAATGCATCAAAGGGGATTGGGAAGCCGTCACTTAGATGGGCCTTCAGGTTGGGACGAGACCAGCAGACAAAAGGAATCTGAGATGGAGGAAAGAAGACAAGGCCTGCACCAGTCTTTTTGTGATTAGCATTTGGCTTTCTTAGGATCCAGAACCTAGAATTTGCAAAATTGGCTCTTTTCAGGCTACTTGCATTTCTTTTGTTTATCTTTTGGAATTTTTTTTTCCTGCTTAGTGTTTATTATGTTTCCTTTCAAAAATGTTCAACTCTTTCAGTAGCACTAAGGAAAGGAAGAAAAGGCCTGTGTTGTCAACAGGGCTAGACCAGCACAGGACATGGCAGGAGTGATGGAAACAAGAGAACTCTAAGAGAGACGCAAAAAGGGACAGAAAGAAAAGATGACGGCCTCTACCATGCAGTCTACTCCCTCACCCCTTGGTTTGCTCATTCTTTAGAGGATTTTTGACTTATTTATTCAAAGGTGCAATTTCCTTACAGCTTGTGGCTAATTAGCAGGCTCTTGTGGTTAGCAACTGTGTTTCCAGAGGCTGCCCTTGTCAGAGCTTGACCTCTAGATAAATGGATATTACCACACCATTCTCATAAAGCAAAACCAGAAAGTCAGGTGTTATCCAATTCTTTCTAAGACAGAATGTACACTCTGGCTCCATTGTTTATGAGTGACATTGAAAAATTAGAGAAAGGTTAAGTAGAACATCTTAAGGATTTTTTTAAAGATTTTATTTATTTGACAGAGATCACAAGTAGGTGGAGAGGCAGGCAGAGAGAGAGAGAGAGAGAGGAGGAAGCAGGCTCCCCGCTGAGTAGACAGCCTGATGCAGGGCTCAATCCCAGGACCCTGAGATCATGATCTGAGCTGAAGGCAGAGGCTTTAACCCACTGAGCCACCCAGGTGCCCCTCAAACATTATTGATAAGGTCCTTAGGGATAGTGCCTCCTGGCTCATTTACTCTGATAAGCAGAAGTCTAGGTGCTATCTTGACAGCATGCACATCCATTGTCCATGATTATGGGACAGATCACAAGCAACACGGCAAAAGACAAAAGACTATTTAGGGGCGCCTGGGTGGCTCAGTGGGTTAAGCCGTTGCCTTTGGCTCAGGTCATGATCTCAGGGTCCTGGGATCGAGTCCCACATCGGGCTCTCTGCTCAGCAGGGAGCCTGCTTCCCCCTCTCTCTCTCTCTGCCTACTTGTGATCTCTCTATCTGTCAAATAAATAAATAAAATCTTTAAAAAAAAAAAAAGACTATTTAGTTGGCCACGATAGTTATTTTCCAAGATTTCAAAGTGACTTTTACACTCTGAAAGAATCTAAACTGGGTCTTAAATAAATGCAACGGACAATACAAACCGATCACAACAACTGTGCTGGAGGTCAGTATGACCTCCTGAAGGAAATGGTGTTACACCAGCTTATGTCCAATTCAAGGACCTGGCTTGGTAGGTATTCATGTCTCAATTATGCCCCAATCAGAAAGCTTTGCGAGGGATGTGAATAAGTGAATAATGTTAACATTTGGTTTTGCAATCTATAACATGGAATGGAATGATTTAAATTTGAAAAAAGGCATATTGCCCAACATTCCCACATATTTGTGGAAGAAGGGAAAAATAAACCCATAATGAATAACTAGTCAAAAGGACCATTTTTGAACTATTCTAATATTTTAATATTTAATACTCCACTATTGGAACTTGTCAACAAAGACTAGCAGGGAACATGTACTCATAGAATTGTGCAGAGAAAAACATTTTCATGAGATTTCCTCTTAAAAGTTCTTGGTTTTGGTAGTCAATCCTCCTTATCTGTGAGGGGAAACCTATTTCGCTAGAGAACTTTCCTGCAATAAGTTGAAGCAAATTGTATGGGAAAAATTAGTAAGTCAAGCCCATCCCATGGAGTATTAAGTCATAACTAATAAGAATTATGTACATTTTATGTTCGCTAATTCCAGTCAAACACATATTATATGTTAAGAAAAAAATCTGTACATTTTACTTTATTTTAAAAGATTTTATTTATTTATTTTAGAGAGGGGAAGAGAGGGTGCACGCATGAGGGGAGGGGCAGAGAGGGAGGAAGAGGGAGAGAGAATCTTGAGCAGACCCCAGACTGAGCACCTAGCCCCATGCAGGACTTGGAGCTGGATTTTACCACCCTGAGATCATGACCTGAGCAGAAACTAAGCATCTGGCGCTCAACCAACTGAGCCAAGTGCCCCAGTAAATTTTATTTTATTGCTCATGTATACAGGGTTGTTATAAGTTAATTTCAAAGCTGAAAAAAGTTGTTTAAGCATGAAATAATCATGTTTTATTGTAAAAATCTGTGAAATGGTTTTTGTATATTTTTACTTTTTTAAAAGATTTTATATATTTGAGAGAGAGCATGAGAGATCAGGAGCAGAGGGGAGGGGTAGACAGAAAAGCAGACCCCTTCTGAGCAAGGAGCCTAATGTGGGACAAGATCTCAGGACCCTGGGATCATGACCTGAGCTGGAGGCCAATGCTTAACTGACTGTGCCACGCAGGGCCTGGTTCTTAGTACATTTTTAAAAGTTCATCTTTAAAATTTAAAAAATCCAAGCTTTTTTGTTTTTTTAATTTATTTGACAGACAGAGATCAAAAGTAGGCAGAGAGGCAGGCAGACAGAAAGGAAGGGAAGCAGGCTCCCCGCTGAGCAGAGAGCCTGATGTGGGGCGTGACCCTGGGATCATGACCTGAGCCTAAGGCAGAGGCTTTAACTCACTAAGCCACCCAGGCACACCAAGCTTTTTTTTTTTTTTTTTTAATATTTTAAGTTTCTGCTTAGGAACTTTGAAAATTTCAACTTATACAGTTTTTCCACCTCGTGCATCAAAATTAATTCAATGGAAATTAAAATACCAAATATATCTAAGCCAAGACAAACTAGAAGAAAATTATCACTGGCTATTCATTAACTTGTGAGGTTTGAGGACTACTTTCAAAGTTCAGATGTGAAAGAGTTTAATTATAAGGAAAAAGATGAACATATTCAGCTTCAAAAATGAAAACTTCTACCCATCAAAAATAACCCGAATTAGCAAACTGGAAATTAACAAGAAGGACAATAAGAAAAGGGATGAAATGTCGAGACCTGAAGAGACCTATATAGCTATAACCTTGATACCAAAACCCAACAGGACAGTCCTAGGAAAGAATATTATGCAAAATTATTACTATCAATGCAAAAGTTCTAAATAAAAGGGAGGCGAATAAAATTCAATGGTGTATTATGTGTGTGTGTGTGTGTGTGTGTGTGTGTGTGTGTGTGTGAGAGAGTGTATAATATTTTGTCAATCAAGATTGAACAAAGAAGTCCATGGATAATTGAACTTCAGAAAATATAATAAGGAAGCCAGTGGAGTATTGTAGCTAGCTTATACTGGCTTGTGAGAGCTGACTCAAATTTTCAGGAAATAGGAAAGGATGTTATTTAGGAAAAAAGAAAATGAATCAAGATGATAGGTCAGAAGTGTAGAATAGAATGAAAAACAAATAGTGAGTAAGAGTAGTAAAGCACAATAAATATTGACTGTATACTACAATAAAAAAGTAATGTTCTGCAGGGTTTAGCACACATCTGGAATTTTAAAATACTGCACAATTATATGTATGTCAGGAGTTTCAATGTTTTAAGTTTCTTAACATTGCCTGAGAAGAGTAAATCAGCATTGAACCCAATAATTTCATAAGTTAAGGATGAATAATTTAGTCACCTACAAATCAAGACAAGTAGATATTGGCCCAAGAAAATGAAAAGGTAATTCAAGAAGAGCAAATAAAAATGCCCAAGAAATCAATAAAAAATATTCAAATTCACTGGAAATCAAAGAGATGCAAATTACCATCACCACAAGAAACCATGGCACCTACACCAACTTTAAAAGAGGGAGAATCTACCAATTGTGTTGGCAAGAGGAAGAGCACTATGAACCTGCACCTAATGCTGGGTGAGTATAAATTTGCATAGCAGCATTAGTGAACAATTTGGTCATATCTAGTAAAGTTGCTTCAACCCTTCAAATGGAACCTCATAAAGTAAAACATAAGCTTTAATCCATCAAATCCATACCTAGATCTATACCTTGAAC
This sequence comes from Taxidea taxus jeffersonii, assembly GCA_003697995.1. Taxonomy (NCBI): domain Eukaryota; kingdom Metazoa; phylum Chordata; class Mammalia; order Carnivora; family Mustelidae; genus Taxidea; species Taxidea taxus. Next base: position 36,175 of record RCUC01138615.1, on the reverse strand, counting down.
CTGGAAAAGACCTTGTCCATATGCATGGGTAGACATGCATAGATGCTCATTGCTGTATTCGTTGTAACAACAAAATGTTGTAAACAGCCTTAAAATCCACCGACGAGGCACTGAGTAAATAAATGTATATTTGTATGAAATTACACATATATACACACACACATACATATATATGTATATATGTAAGTATTTGGAGCTACACAATATGGTCAAATCTCAAAAATATATTCGGCTCAGGTCATGATCCCAGCGTCCTGGGATCGAGTCCCACATCGGGCTCCTTGCTCGGCAGGGAGCCTGCTTCTCCCTCTGCCTCTGCCTGCCTCTCTGTCTGCCTGTGCTTGCTCTCTCTCTCTCTATAACAAATAAATAAAAATAAAAATAAAAAAAATCTTAAAAATATAATGCTGAGCAAAACAACTTGCCAAATAGGTACTGTAATCTCTTTCTCTCTCTCTCTCTTTTTTCTTTTAAAGACAGGCAGACTGAAAAAAAAGAAGAAGAAAAGAAAGGCAGAATATCACATGCAACTCCTCATTTGGATGTGTCTAGAATCTTGGAAGCTTGACCTCTCTACACTCTCCTACAAATGGATATGAGAGCTTGTTTGGAGGTTCTAGTGGGGAGGAGAGCACAGCTGCTCCTGTAACCTTGACCGCTGATCCATCCTCCTCTGTGGGGGAAGGTGGTTGTCTTCCACCCAGTGGGTAGATTCAAGAGGGATAGGCATGAACCGGTGAGGAGAAAGGGGAAAGGTGCCTAACCAGCCAGATCAGCGGAATCAACACTGGCCATTGATGGGGTAACAGATGTCACAGCCAGATTGCCCTCATATCCAGTAATCCCTTTTCTCTGAAGTTTGAAAACGTGTGAAACAATGCTCTGTAGGATTGATGGATAAAGGCATATTGAAAGGGGTAAAAGAAGTCTAGAAATAAAATGTAGAAAGTTCAGGGTAACATGGAAGAAGGGAAGGGAAAGGGGTCAGTTAGAGGTACACAGGGCTTCAATAATTTCTGTAATGTGTTATTAAAAACATTTGACACAGCATCAGTAAAAACATATGAATTTGATAGAACTGGATGGTAAACACATGGGATTTATATTATACTTTGCGTTTTTCTATTTCATAATTAAATAAAAGTTTTCAAAAGAAGATGGCGGATCAGATGAGACAAGAGAGTTATTGTGAAAATGGAAAGCAGTGGAGAGAATGAGAAATAGGTAGAATGTGAAAGCGGTGAGATGTGGTATGGGGTTATGTGTGGGGAAGAGGGAAATGCAAGCTTCTTGGCCTCTCCCAGATTTCAGACTTCCGAGACTGGATGCAGGGCGGTATCATTCATGCAGACTAGGACTAACATCAGGCCACAATTTTACGTTTCCTAACTGTATGTTCCTGCCTGCTAACCCAATGCCAACGTCCCGTGAGGCGGGTGATAAATTGGTATAATCCTTTCAATAGGTAACATAGACCTAGTGCCCACTTAGGAAAATCTATCCTAAAATCCTTTCTGAGCACAGAAAACCAGTTTATGCATAAGCATATATCTATGGAAAATTATCATAAACATCTGCAAAAATCCAACAGTCCCAACTGTGGGATAATTATTAAATAAGTTGACATATTACTTAGGAAACATGAAATATAATTTAAAATTATAATTCCAAAGAATAGGTAATAAAATAAAAACTACAAAGGGCATGGAAAAGAATATGATTTGAGGTTCTCAAAACAAAAAGCTAAGGTAAGAATTATGAACAAAAGTGTAATCCAACCATGTTTAAAGCTGGGAAAACTATGTTTTTAAGCAACTGAAGGAAATTCGTGTTAATCATGATTGTGTTATGAGACTATGAGTACTCTGGGTTCTATGTTTCTCCACTTGTGCTTTAATGAACACATATTAGTTTTTCAATGAATAAAAAAACATGTAATTTTAAAAATTACATTAAGGAAAGGAGCAGGTGTCATATAGGTTAGGGTTAAATACATCATATAATTTATGTATCCATTTTCCCCTCAAATGTCATTTGAGTTGTTTCCCATTTTTGCTTATCATAAATCAGGGCTACTATGCACATTTTTTGTAAACTTATTTTGGTATAATTATATAACATTGTTGTTAAAGTGTACATTCAGGATAGAAGGACATCAAATGTTCAATTTGATGATAAAACTCTGAATTATTTGGGACTCCTAGATGGCTCAGTCAAAGTTAAGTGGGGAACTCTTTGTTTCCTCTCAGGTCAAGATCCCAGGGTCCTGGGATTGAGTCCCTCCTCTAGCTCCCTGCTCGGCGGGGAATCTGCTTCTCTCATTACCCCTCCCCTCTACTCATGATCTCTCTTTTTCACTCTCTCACTCTCAAATAAATAAATAAAATCTTTTAGAAAACTGTAAAGTCTACCTAATAGAATGAACTAATATGATTGATATTGATCTTTAAAATTATCTGCACAAACTTCAGTATGCTTCTTTTCATGAATATTTTTATTTAAATAGAATGTTTCTTTGGTGTTCTCTTTCATTAATTCCTACTATTGCTATGAATGCCTTTCTTCTATTCTTTCTTCTATTCTATGGGCTATTTTCTGTTATATTTCTGACTTCTTAACTTGGACAATTAGCCCTGTCATGTTTGCTTTTCTTTTTTCTAACATATACAAATCTCACTGTGTATCTCCTTCTAAACATCACTATACTGATACCTCAAAATTTGCTATCCAGTGTTTTTATTGATTCAGCTCTAAATAATTTCAAGTTTTAATTTTTATTTCTCTTTTGATATAAGAATTTTTTCAGAATTATATTTTTAAATTTTAAATATATGGGGCTTATTAAATTATCTTTTTGTTTTCTATTTCCAGTTTAATTATAGTGTGTTTAACAAATGTAGTCTTCATGACATTACTCCTTTGAAATTTGTTGCATCATACCTTATCACCTACTAAATGTATAGTCAATTTCTGTTAATTTTCCATATATGTTTAAAGGAACATGTATACCCTCATTCATAAATATCTGCATGTTCTTTAGATCAAACTTTGTCATTATGTTGTGAAAATCTTTTATATTCTTATTGATTCTTTTCTGTACATTCAATCAACTATTGAGTTGTGTATCCAAGGTTTTCACCAACATGATGTAGTTACTAATATTTCCTATTTAGAGTTGTTACATCCTTCCAGTGAATTTAATCTTTTATCTTTATATAATGATGTTCTTTATTTTGCCTCAGAAATCTGTTTTAACAAATATTTAATATACATTAAACATGTTATGTTATACATGTTTATTATACATTTCTTTGTACTTGATATAACTTTTTCCAACTTTTAGCTCCAACCTTTCTCTGTTGTCTATTGTGAAAAATACATTGCTGGATGTTTTCTTTTTTATACCTGAGAATCTATTCCCTTAACATTGATTACAATTCTCATATATTTTAGCTTATTTCTGTCATCTCATTGTATACATTTTGTCCTTTCTAATTTTTGTTCTGAATCTTGTGTTTCTATTTTTTCCATTTACTTCCCTATCATTTTCAGTATATGCACAATACTTCTATACTTTTAGAGATCATCCTTCATATAATTTTTAAAGATTTTATTTATTTATCAGAGAAAGAGAGAGAACAAGCAGGAAGAATGGCAGGCAGAGGGAGAAGCAGGCTCCTGGCTGAACAAGGAGCCAGATGTGGGGCTCAGCCCTAGGACCCTGGGATCATGACCTGAGCTGAAGGCAGATGCTTAACTGCCTGAGCCTCCCAGGGTCCCTATCCTTCATATTCTAACATGCATTTTAAGAAAGTCTAATGTTATATAATATCTTTATTCTCCTTCTGCCTAACAGAGAATCTAGAAAGCTTTAACCAATCACCTCTTTCCATTTTGTGTCAATTGCACTCGATTATTTTAGCTTTGTCATGTTATTTTTAGCTCTTAGGTTAAAAGTTATTTTTGTTTTCTATCATTATTCATTTTTTAAATTCATCTTTTTGCATCTCAGATCTTATCTCTGCGATCATGTACATTATTTAGAAGTCCCTTCCTGGTGGCTTCTGAAAGTTTATTTTTCAATCCCAGGTTGAAAAGTGATTTGTTCCAGCATATTAAAATATTATCTCACTGTCTTATGCCTTTTACTGTTGCAGTTGAAAGATTAGCTACTACACTGATTTTATTTCTTGGTGAGCCACCCCCATTTTTATTCTGTCCTCTTTCAAAATGATCTCTGTTTCTTTGGCATTTTGTTGTGAGGCTTCTCACTATTTGTCTACATTTGGATTTCTTTATATGTTTATGTTTGGGTTTGTTGTGCTAGTCTTCAATCAAGTCTGGAGAATATTTACTCAATAGTCATTTTGAATATTAATTCTCCTCTATTATCTCGGGTATTATTATTCTCTTTTAAAGACATACAGTCTGGGATTATTTAACTGGCTGAGGTCAGACAACTAATAGCAGTGGAATGGGGATATGAACCCAGATTAAATTCCTTAGCCTGGGGACGCCTGGGTGGCTCAGTTGGTTAAGCAGCTGCCTTCAGCTCAGGTCATGATCCCAGCGTCCTGGGATAGAGTCCCACATCGGGCTCCTTGCTCAGCGGGGAGCCTGCTTCTCCCTCTGCCTCTGCCTGCCTCTCTGTCTGCCTGAGCTTGTGCTCTCTCTCTCTCACTCTCTCTCTCTCTAATAAATAAATAAATAAAATCTTTAAAAAAAATAAATTCCTTAGCCTGTATTCTAAACACACATACCAGACAGCCTCTAATTCCTAATTTTCTTTCTCTCCATTCCTGGGCACTTAAAGCATTACTATCAAAGTGTATTCTGTAATAACAGTAGGGAATATTCATGGAAAATATACATTAAAAGCCAAATTCAATGGATTAACTTCCCTTGAAATTAGTGTTGTATAATATCAACTGAAGAATTTGAAGAAAAATATGCTGACTTTAGATCTGTATGAAGATTCTTTATTTCCTGTGCATCTAAAAGATGGCTGTTACCCAATCACCTTCTTCAGAGAAGAAAGAGAAGGGCCGCTGTGTTCAGGAGCTGGGTCAACAGTTTAAAGTATTCATTAGGAAAATTAACACAATCTGACAAGCTGCAGGAATTCTCAAGCAATTTCAAACGGGTTCAGTAAAGAAAATGTGAAATTACTCCCCTTAATTGTCAAATCAGTATAGCAACTGCTCTAAATGCTGGGGAATACAATTAATTTGAGAGCAAGCAGGATTCATCAAACTGCTTGAATAATTCAATGTCCTGGAGAAAAAAGATTTCCTTCCCTTTTTAATCCTATATTCAATATGCCTTATTTTTTTTTTTTCATTCCACCTCCTGGATCTCTAACCCACTTTCACCAAAACACTACTACTACTACTACTACTACTACACACACACACACACACACACACACACACACACTTGTTCTGGTTCTGATAACTCCCAATGATAAGATTTACAACTGCATTCTTCTATTTCATAAGCTAAGCTCTTCCACCTAGAACTGTCATTTTCAACAAAAACAGCCAGAGAATTTTGAAGTACACAATATAGTTAACCAATTAGAAAGGAAATCATTTTGTCTATTACCATTGTATTGGTGTTGAGCATTTATTATTTGCTTTATTTAATGAGTATTCTTTTTTTCTAATGGCATAAATTACTGCCTTTAAATTTGTAATGCCCTGAAACTGTGTTTAGCTCTCATAGTTAAAAATTCATTACATGCAGTGATTGTGTTGTTTTCTGCACATGGATCATTGGTGATTCAGCCACATTCTAATTCATTTGGCAGCCTCTGTTTTTTTCTATTTTCCTTCAAGTCAGCTAGCATACCACCACCATAGATCTTTTTTTAATTTTAAGATTTTATTTATTTATTTGACAGAGAGAGAGAGAGAGATCACAAGTAGGCAAAGAGGCAGGCAGAGAAGCAGGCAGAAGCAGGCTCCCTGCTGAGCAGAAAGCCCTATGTGGGGCTCCATCTCAGGACCCTGGGATCACAACCCAAGCCGAAGGCAGAGGCTTTAACCCACTGAGCCATCCAGGTACCCCACCATAGATCTTTCTAAAACACAGATGTAATCATGGTACTATTGTGTATATATTGTGTATTGTGTGTGTGTGTATATATACACATAAACTTCTCCATAACCTAGGGGCATTTCTCAAAATATATTCTGCCAGATATTACATATGTTGTTCCTAAAATAAATAAAAACAAATAAGGGGGAAGGGGGCTTGGCTGGCTCAGTTGGTAGAGCATCGAATCTTGATATCCATGTCATGAGTTCAAGCCCCACACTGGGCATGGAGCCTACTTCAACAAACAAACAAACAATAAATAAAAAACAAGGAAGAAATTTAAAAAAACTACTCTAAGATCAAACATATTGGGAAATCTGCAGATTATAATTCCCTCTTAGAGTTTTACAGTGCTCTGACAATTCTTGCAATTAAAAATGCTGCTTAACTTGGTTGAATTCAGAATTTCCCCAACTTGACACCACACATCCACCCTGCCACATACATAAGTGGGGGGTGGTGAAGCAAAACATTTACTAAAATCTTGTGGAACTCTAATCTTGGGAAAATGATGACTTCACATGAAACAAGTCTGCAGCCTTCTGCATGACATAGGGGACCTCTCCTGCTATGGACAGGCCCACCTCTCTTCATGCATGGCCCTTCTGCCTCCAGCCAATTACTCACTTGCACTCCGGGTGTATTTGTGACATCTTGGAGCTTCCACAATGACTCAGTGTTTCTACAACTTTGTATCTTTAGTTATACTTTAATCTGTGTTGGGAAAGTCCTTTGTCCTCTTGTCCATCAAACTAACATCTCATAATTCTTTGAGATTCTTTTTTTTTTTTTAACTTGTTCCTTTTCGGGAAGCCTGCGAAGATTTCTTTATTCAATAAATAAAATGTATTGATATAAAGTAAGGTTCCCAGAGCTGTTGTGTGATATATGATGCTGGTTGGTACTGAAACTGAAATTTTCTATATTAATGGTTCTATATTTAACAGTTATATATGTTTAAAACATACTGGTTTTTCATTTATGATAATAAAAATAAGTTGGTTTCGGAAATATATTGATTTTTTTATTAAGGAATAAATTAGTTTAAATAAAAATAGTAATTAAGTTACAGCTCATTTGGTTATGGTAATATAGCATGTAAATAATAATACCTTGAGGAAATACTGATGGAAATTGGCTTAACACCTCCCTAATCAAGACTGTAGTTCCCAATATGAACACCAGAGGGCTCCAAATCATAAGCTCTTTAAAACATAAACTTGTAAAAAATGGTTTTATCTCAATGGTAATAAATCCACTGGTGGTAATAGCTATCGTTTCTTGATTATCTAGTTTGCTTTAAGCATTTTGCTAGGCAATTTACGTACATAAACTCTTGTATTCCTCACAATATCCCTTAAAATGAGCTATTATTATCTCTACTTTTTAGGTAAAATTCAGATAATGACAACATTTAATTTTTGTGTTCTGGTGTGATCTTTAGAATTCAACATTGATTCATGCACTGTGCTAAGGCTTTGATACAGATCATTTCAGTTATAATTTACAGTATCCCTGTGAATTATATTGCATTCCTTGTTTGTGGATGAAGAAACGGGCTTAGAGAGATTAATGTTGGTCAGGATTACATGGTAAGGCAGTTATTGGTGGAGATAAGTTGGTCTGAAGCTAAAGCCTTCAATTTCACTAAGTCAAGCAATTTCTCAAGGATTTCAGGATAAATTCTTTCCCTTCATCTCTTCATGCTTCTTTTCATGTTCACTGAATATGTACCATATAACAATTATGTATGTTGTATAGTGGTGTGGTAAAAGCAGTCATCTTATAAATCATAACAATGTTGATACAAGTATTGGAAGCTTTTCACAATTTCTTCTTTTTTTCCCATTCAAGGTCTCAGTGTAATTTACATCACAATTACATCACAATTTACATCACAATTTCTTCCTTTTATAGTTCATGTGCTTATAGCCCGTGAGAAAAATTTCCATACTTATATTTATTTGTCAGAAAAAAAATAAAGAAGAGAATGAGCCACTATACCTAAGCAAATTTATCATTGTCCATTTGATGCTTATTTCATAATATAAAAAGTGACGTGTAACAAGGTAAGATTAAGTTCAAACCTAAAACCATTGTTGGCTACATGACCTGGGGTCATTCTAGAGATGTGACAATTAAATACCTTTGTATCAAGACCAAGAAAATGAGTGCTCTATTAAAAAGAGAGAGAGAGAGAGAAAGAACTAAAGAGAGATTCCAGGGTAATAACTATAATTATTATGGCTTAATAACTATGTCTTGATTCAGCTAATATTTATGCTGCTAAGAGCATGTCACCAGAACCTAGAGTGTTTGCCATTTCAAAAAACTTCCATTTCCTTTTTACATTACAGTAGAATTACAGTAGAAATATCATGCAAGAAATTTAAATTTTAAATTTTCAAAGGTGTTAGTAGTCCTACCTTAGAATATTTACTTTACTAATAAATAGCCTGAGAAAAACATGAGTAGCATAGCCTTAGTTCCTGATAGCAAAGATAATTCTAGAACTGAAGCATCGGCATTTGTGGAGGTTTCCCCTATTTGCGTGTTCTGGTGCCCTGAACAAGTATTTCCCTGTGATAAGCCTTTCTACCTTTGGTAACCAGATTGTCCCTAAATTGTTTCAAATGTTCAGGTCCTCAGTTACAAGTAAGACCCTGTTATAAAGCTGTGCATTATCTTCCTAGGACTTATTTATTTTATAACCAAAAGAATTTTGTACTGTTTGATCACTTTCATCTAACCACAGATCGGATCTCTTTTTCTATGACCTGTTTGCTGTTTTAGGTTCTGCATTAAAATGAGATTATACAGTGTCTGTCTTTCTCTGACTGACTTATTTCATTTAGCATGGGGCTCAGGGGCTATCCATGTTGTCACAAATGGCAGGATTTCCTTCTTTTTTATGGTTGAATAAAATTCCATTGTACTTATGTACCACAGCCCAGTTTTCCATCCGTCAAATAGACTCGTAGGTTGTTTCCATGTCTTGGCTCCTGTCAATAATTCTGGTATACGCATGAGGGTGCAGATACCTTTTTGATGTGGTGTTTTTGTTTCCTTTGGACATATTCCCAGAAGTGGAATTGCTGGATCATATGGTAGTTCTATTTTTAATTCTTTTTTTTTTTAGGTTTAAAAAAAGTGTTCTTTTTTTTCTTTTATTTAAGCTTTTTTTAATTTAAACATATAATGTAACCCCACCACCCTCTCCCAACCCCTCTCCCCCCCACACCCCTCAGTTTGTTTTATGACATTAAGAGTCTCTTTTGGTTTGTCTCCCTCCCGATCCCATCTTGTTTCATTTTTTCTTTTCCTACCACCTTAACCCCCACCCCCATTGCATCTCCACTTCCTCATATCAGGGAGATCATGTGATAGTTGTCTTTAAGGAATCTCCATACTGTTTCCCATAGGGGCTGCCCCAATTTACAAGCCTACCAGCAGCTCGCAAGTGTTCCCTTTTCTACACGTCTTCACCAATACTTGTTATTTCTTATCTTTTTGATAACAGCCATTCTAACAAGCACGATGTGACATCTCATTGTGGTTTTGATTTGAATTTCTCTAATGATACACCTGTTTTTTTTGTTTTAAGATTTTATTTATTTATTTGAGAGAGGGAGAGAGAGAGCAGGGGTGTGCACTGAGGGAGGGCAGAGGGAGAGAGAGAATCCCAAGCAGGCTCTGCACTAAGCATGGAGCCCAATGCAGGACTTGATTTCAAGACCCTGAGATTGTGACCTGAGCTGAAATCAAGAGTCAGACGCTAAACTGACTGAGCCACCCAGGTGCCCCGTACACTTGTTTTATAATGAGGACCTTTGAAAGGATTGGAGGGCTAATTGTACTGGGTGGCCCCAACCTTGAAGTTATGGTAAATTTCATGAGTTCTCCAGCCAGGCAGTAACAGACTATCTCAAGCCTTCCCTCCAGGGCTGTCTGTGGCTTAAGGTCTGTTTTGTGGCCCTGAAGTCCTATCCCTCCCCTGAGAGTCAAGGCAGACCTGGGTTATATAAATCTTGACTTAGATTTGAACTATTTAAGTATAGTAAGACAATTATTACTGATTGATTTTTTTTTCTTTCAGATAGTCAAGAATCAGAAACTTAATACTGGGGCATGCTAATTCAAATAAAATAAAAAAGAAATACTTTATGCAAAATTAAGAAGACAAATATAAAATTTTGAATATTTAAACTTTAAATGGAAAATACCTGAAATACATAACCAGCCGAGTAATATCATATTTAAGTTACTTATATAGAACAAAGTAATTTTAATTTTTCCCAATTTTAAAACATAGAATTTGAAGCAAAGGAAAGACATTTCTTTTTTTACAGGTGTACATAAATTGAAAAGCTTTTTATCAGTTTCACTGACATACAACTGACAGTAAACTCTTATATTTAAATATGAAGTATATGAGTGAATGAGTTTCCACATATGTATCAGTCATTACCACTGAGTTAATTAACATTTTCCAAAAAATCCTGTCAAGTTTCCTTGCAATCTCCTCTCTCTGTCTGGAGTTCCAAGTACATGTACGTTAGAAATTTTATATTGTCTCACAGAGCCTGAAGATTCCGTTCAATTTTCTTCAATCTTATTTCTTTCTGTTCTTCAGAAAAAGGAATTTTTATTAATCTATCCTCAGGTTTACTGACATTTTGCTATTTCCATTATACTCTTGAACTCATCCAGTGAATTTTTCCAGGTATTATATTTTTTAGTGCTGAAATTTTCATTCAGCTCTGCTTTTAACAATTTCTATTTCTCTGCTGAGATTTTCCTCTTTTCATTCATTTGTTCTTTTCCAGTTTTCTGTCTTCCATAGCTCCCCTCTTGCCCTGTCTTCTTTTTGTGGTTCTGAAGGCAGGTAAAGATGGCCATGGTACCACTGGAAGGCCAGCAGCTGCCCTCTATGAGCTTGCCTTCCGGGCAAAGTCACCTTTCCACCTTTCCACCGTGAGGATTGCACATCCACATTTTGATTTCCTTACCACATTCTGCTTGGTCTTGCCTTTTCAGGTAGTTGGGGTTTTTGTTGTTGTTATTGTGCTCCCCACGGGGTTAACACCATCAGAGCAGAACCAGGACTCCTCAGAACACTTATTTTTACTTTTTGAAGATTTTATTTATTTATCTAAGAGAGGGAGAGAGAAAGTACAAGCAGCAAGAATGGCAGGGGGAGAGAGAGAGATGCAGACTCCCTGCTGAGCAGGGCCCATATACAAGGCTCAATCCCAGAACCCTGGGATCATGACCTAAGCCGAAGGCAGACACTTACCTGATTGAACCACCCAGGCACCCCTATTTTTGTTTTATAAAACACCTTTTTGGCAGATGAAATAAAAATATGATGCAAAGAGCCAGGATTTGATAAAACATGGCTACCTGAAGCTTTAAGCACATTTGTTCAGCATCAAAGCAGTTCTTGGTTAGAGATCTGAGGCCTTTGGGGGTTTATTTAATAGTATTAGCACCAAGTTAGGTTGAAATGGCCATCTAGTAATGGGTTTCAGGTGGTCATTTGGTTGCACTTGATACTTCTCGGTTCTGCTCCTGGACGTATGTCTACTGGATTGGGTTATTGCAATTTTCCACACCTATATCAATTCATCTGTATGGCATATAAGCAACGAGAATAGTGTTCTTAAGGGCTCTTAGCAAAGATGTGAGATATGTTTAAAGCTCTGTCCTAAAGACCTGATAATATTTTAGCGATGATGTGTAAAGTGTTTCAATAGAAACCGCTTATTGACTCCAATGGCCTTAAGAAAATCCGATTCTGGGGGCGCTGCACGGCTCAGTCATAAGTGTAACCATCTGACTGGTTCAGGTCATGATCTCTGGATCCTGGGATGGAGACTTGAGTCCTGCTTCACGCTCAGCAGGGAGTCTGCTTGCCTCTCTCCCTCTGCACCCCCCCCCTTGTGTACTCTCTCAAATAAATAAAATTAAAAAATAAATACCTAATTTTGCTTTCTATTTTCATAATTATTAATTAGCCTAACATGGAGCAAAGTTTAAATATCAAGTAATGAAAGGGAGAATTGGCCTTATTTTTTTTTTAGTTTATTTATTTTTTAGTAGTCTCTACACTCAACATAGGGCTTGAACTCACGACCCCAAGATCAAGAGTTGTTTGCTCTTCTGACTGAGCCAGCCAGGCGCCCCTCAATCAATTCTTTTTAAAATGTTTTTCATTCAACAAAATGGCATCAGAATTTAGCAGTATAGTGGATACTTAATAAACAGTCATTATAAAGCAACTCCAAGAATAATGGAATGATTCTGAGTGCCTCTGGTGGTCACAGGAAATTTTACAGGGCTTGTGTGGGGTTTTTAGTTCACAGATTTCCTTGGAGTAGAACTGAATGGTTCTAGCAAAGAGCTAGCAACATGACTCCCGAAGTTCTTTGAGCGCCTTTATTCTGTTGCTCAGGCTTTGGGCTTATGGCCTCCTGGAGTTCATTGCAGCCGCCAACCTTTCCTGCAAGGCCAGCTGCTTTTTATGGTCAGAGGAGATAAACAGAGGCTCAATAGGGGATCTATTTCTGGCCCTTGAAAGGGCCTCTGTGTCGCTGGGTAGGGGGGAAATCATCCGACCGCCTCCGGGGAATGCCTGGAAGATTTCTTGAGGCTGTCCTCTGCCGACTGGCACTTCCTGTACCCAGTTGACATAGCAGATCGGCTAAGAGAAACCAGCTTTAAAACGTCCGAAGATATGCAATCATGTCTAATTCAGCAAACCAAAATTCTAATTTGGCAAGCCACTATGTGTGAATTCGATGTTGAATTGCCGGCCAGGATAAGAAGCATTTTAATTTAGGGTCACAATTACCACTCAGTGATTGTTCATAACATTCTCTGGGTCAAGAGTGATTTGCTTGAGGGAAGGGGGAAGGGAGTTTCCATTCATTGAATACTACTTTGAGCACTCTGTAAGAACAGTATCCACAGTATATTTCCATTGTGCAGTTGTTAAGGCAAAATGTAACTTTATAAAACTGTGAATGAGGTTTTTAACGGCTGTAGCTTTATTACCTATTACCGTTCATATAATATGTTACAATACTAGAGATCTGGTTCTCCATATTCAAGGAAGGGAACTTGGCTACAGTAAGGTTGAGCCCCTGGTCCAAGGCCACAGCACCCACAAACAGGTAGTAGAATCCAGGCCTCTTTACACGACCCAGATCATCATCTTTATGTGGTGTGAGTTTCTTGGTTAGAAATGCAAGTCAAGAACAAAACCGCTGGGTTGCAAAAGAAGCATTAAGAAAAAATACCTTCTCAGGACGTCTAGGTGGCTCAGACGGTTAAGTGTCTGCCTTCCAGTCAGGCTCCCTGCTTAGTGGAGAGCCTACTTCTCCCTCTGCCTGCTGCTTCCCCTGCTCTCTCTCACTTTCTCTCTCTCAAATAAATAAAATATTTAAAAGAAAAAATATCTCCTCCTTCACAATGATTTTTATTTATGCAAAGAAACAGCCTCAGGTCGGTAAATAGTACATCTTTTAGATATTTTTCGCTATTATCAATTGATTATACAAAAATGCATTCTGTAAAAGGAGACAAAAATTTGATCCCAGCTCTGGGTAATGAATGTACCACTCCAACGATCTTTTTATTTTTAAAGATTTTTATTTATTTATTTGACAGACAGAGATCACAAGTAGGCAGAGAGGCAGGCAGAGAGAGAGAGGAGGAAGCAGGCTCTTCACTGAGCAGAGAGCCCGATGCGGGACTCGCTCCCAGGACCCTGAGACCATGACCTGAGCCGGAGGCAGAGGCTTAACCCACTGAGCCACCCAGGTGCCCCAATGATCTTTTTAAAGAGATGGGATCTACCTGTATTGCTATTTAACTGCTTAGACTTATTTAAATTAATTAGGATTCCCGTCTCTGCAAACAGAAGATATGGCACAGGTGACCTCAGGTTCTGGAAGGTCAGGCAACTTTCCAGGTTTAATGTAAAATGTTGCTGCCTTTGTACTGTAACAAGCAATTACACAATTTCTAGAAGGAAAACAAAACTTACATCAAATGGGTTGTTCACTTAGAGAAGAATTCCCTGCATCTAGGAACTAGATTTTTTCTGGGGAGCAGGTGAGATGGAGTGGGTTTTCCAAATGGAAGCCTGGGGTACTCCGTAGATTGCACGATGGCTTGGCTTAGGTCCTGTCTTAGAGCTGACCAGAAACGGTCTCAGGTTTCCAGAGAATTCCAAATAGGAAAGGGGAAAGTGTTTTTTCACGCCTTCAAAAGTATATGCTGAGCCATTGATCTCAATATATCAGACAGCGTTCTAGTTACTAAGGCACCCTCTACCAGGCATTTTAATTCTCCAACCACCCTTCCAGGTAAGCATATTCTAATTTTACAGATGAGGAATTTGAGGTACAAAGATGTTAAGTAACTTCTCCTAGTTCTCTGAACTAAAAAGCAGAGCCTAAATTTGTAACTTGTCTGTCTGGGTCCAATGTTTGTCTACGTTCTTTCTATTATGCCTGGCATGCATATAGATGTCATATATATAGGATATCTTATGTATATCATATATATATCTATATGCACACATACACATATCCTGTAAGTAAAATAATTGACACATATTTATACTAAACATAATGGTAGTTTATTGAAAACTGAAATTTAACTGAGTGTCTTGCATTCAGTCTGATAACTGTTGGGTGGTAGGCTCCTCATGGCCAGCAAGGAGGCGACAAGATGTATCAAGTTGCTCTAATTTTATTTCATGTTGGATTAGGACCCACCATATGATTTCATTTTACCTGAATTACCTCATTAAAGGACTTAGCTCCAAAGATGGTCTCATTTTGAGGTGCTGGGAGTTAGGATTTTGGCATATGAATTCTGGGGGACACAGTTAAGCCCATAGAAGGGTCATACTAGACAAGAGTGGGCCCTAAATCCAATGGCTGAAGTGAAGTGAAGACACCACAGGTAAAGGAATGCCAAGGATTGCTGGCAACCCCCAGACACTAGGGAGAGGCACAAAACAGTCTTCCTCGGGGCCTCCAGAAGGAACCAACACTGCCGATGCTTTAATGTTGAACTGTGGTCTCCACAAATGTGAAAGAATACATTTCTGTTGTCTTATGACATCCACTTGTGGTAGTTGTTACGTTAACCCTGGGAAGCAAATACAAAGTGCCTTGTTCAGGAGTGCTTTGCAAAGAATGCCCAACAGAGGAGGCCATGGTGAGGTGTCCCATGTGATATGGCCAAGAGGGTATTCTGCAGAAGATGCTGGGCCTGAGGGCCATGGAGGAGGAGTCTGGGTGGAAGAGAAGAAGGTAGGGAACCAGCCTATGCAAAGGCACGGGGCCCTGACGTGGCCTGTCCGGGTGGGAGAAATGCTAGAACTGGGTAATTTGAACTAACTTTAAAAATAGGTTGCACAGATCCAAATTTAATTGCTGAAAGAAATCTTAGAGGTCATCACCTCAGTCGTCATTGTAGACTGATATCTGGATAGGTATGTGGCTAACTTAATATCCCCAACGAAATTAGTCAAAGAATTCAAGGTAGGAATCCATTGTTGAAACTCTTGCTTGGCACTGTCTCTACCAGACCAGTGTTGGAGCCTGGTCTTTTCCTAAACACGTGTGCAGTATATTTTTGTAGTAGAGCAGGGGCTCAATACATGTTTACTGAAAAAATAATTAAGGGAATAAACAATATCAAATGGATTTTCAATGAATGAATAAGTCAAAGAGAATGTAATTGGCATTATTCTGTGTGCTTGCAGATACACTATTTTCATCAGAATGTTCATACTGATCTTCCATATTCTGTGAGGTTTCCCCAAGATACACCACAGCAACACAACACAATCCACTTTCCAAAAAAAAGCATACCCTGAATTTCTGTTCAGTCTTGTTTCTCCAGTCAGAATCTAGTGAAGAAATGACTTCAGTAAATCTTTCCAAATTTACTTACATTCAGGTCATTGTGCCATTGTCAAATTTTACCTTTTCACTTCTTTAAATTCCAAAAGTACTGCAAAAAAGACAAGAGTCTTCTCTTTTAAAAACTTTTATTAGGCATTGCTAGATGACGTTGCCTGATGGATCACATGCCCCCTGTGAGTAATCAGCACTCCACAGGAATCCGTACAAGTGCTCACACAGTGACAATAAAACTAGCTGATTCCCGTTACAGTTTTCATCCAAGTAGAGTGTCATTATATCCTTCCATGAGATCTGATCTCATAATTAAGATTACCCTTCCATTCTAAAACAACTGACCAAAAAACATTAAAAAAAAAAAAAAGAAAGAAAGAAAGAAAAAGCCCAGCCACAACAAAAGGCCATAGAGACATACCAAAAGTCCAGAATTAGACTCCAGAATATCATAAGGTATCCATCTTTGGAAAGATTTGCCCCTAAAATTTGTGTGATCTGACACTGGGGTTGTTTTCACTGTCAGCCGCAAGTGAGATTGTATTTGCTAAGAGGAGCAGTACAATGACACGTATCCACTGACAATTCTTGAGGTAATAGATTTTTAAATTTTACTGCTTAAAAAAAAATCTGTTAATTTTCAGGTCCTGTCCAGCAGGACATATCTCTTGGCAGGAAGATTCTTTTCCTCTTTTTTTTTTTTTTTTGTCAAATATGTACACATATTTTCATATACAACCTGTGTCTTTGTCTTTTCTAAGCACACAATTTATTTTAATTTTCATCATACATTCATCAAGAAAAGTTGAGTGATATACTATAGTACATATAGAATACAATAGACCCAGCTTTTTATATAAAGCTAACACAAAAGGCAAAGACCAAGAAGAGCACAATAACATTATACAAAATATCTTGGTATTGATAAAGACCACTCTGAATGCATAATTACATGTAAATAGCAAACACCATGGTTCTTCAGCATCTGTGTGGAGGTGGATTACAAATAACATATTGCCAAAGATGAATTGTAGGAAACAGACCTAATTCCTGCAGTTCCATATATTTACTTTTATTTTTAATGCCTTTTCTAAGGTAATTTTGTCCTCATTGAAGCCATAAAGACTGACAGCCATTCCAACTTCCATTTCAAATTTTAATAATCAGCACTCTTTTTTTGCAGTTTAAAAGTACATTTCAATGATAGTGGCTTCAAATTATGGTGTTTAATATCCTTTTAAAAAAATTCTTTAGCTTAAAAATAAACACTGAATTTCAGAAAAAAATATTGGCTAACCTGCTATTCCAGAGATAATGCAGTGGGTTAAGGTAGCAAAGGCAATCTATATGTACCTCTAAAGTTGTACTGTCTCATCAGCACTTTAAATATAAGGGCCAAGGAACACTCACAAAAAATATATGGCTCTTTAGGTAAGAAATAAATCAAGTGAAAAAAAAATAAGGCACTAATAACATATGTGTTACATACTCTCATCACACAAAGCACCGTATAGAAGGTTAAAGAAGTATACATTAGTGCTGTTGGAAAATGGGAATAAACCCAGTTTCCCTGACTTTTATTCTCCAATTCCTTCCTTTCTTTTCAGTAATTAATGTATAAACACTAAAATGGTAGGAGAAATTATATAGTATACTAAAAATCACAATTTGTGGAACCAACAGCATGAAACAATCATTTGGAAATAAGTTGATGACTCTAATGTAAGAAATTAAAATCTTCAAATACTCCCTATTTTCCAACATTTTCACCTCAACAATATTTGTTTCTTTCCAAATTTTCTTTCAGGGATTTCTGCATAATATATTGTCATCTATTTTTCTCATTTTATTTCTACTGCCTCTTTTAAAAAATATTCAAAATAGTTTTCTCCACAGTTTTATAAATACTAAAGATAATAGTATCACCAATGAAATATAAAAAAAGTTAAAAAATAAAATCACATACATATTTTCCAATATCATTAAAAAAGAAAATCTCTTTTCAGCCAGGTTCATTTTAAACATGAGAAATATTGTAATTTATACCTGGAAATTGGTTACAAATTTTACAAAAAACAAAAAATACACAATATAATGAAATGATGGACAAGATCGGGTACAAACCACTAGGGAGAGGCATTCATTTTAAAATTAAGAAATTTCTTCTCTTTTGCTATTGTTTATGAGAATATAATTAAAATGGGGCATATTCTGATAATTCAAATAGGAAACAATTATACCTTAGAATTGTAATTTCTGAATATACAGTGATAACAGATTAAAGACTCAAATGTATTTATTTTTAGCATTTTACACTCTGTGAAAAAAAAAAAGAATGTAAATCATTTCATTGTCCCATAGTTTTGCAATAGGTATACACGTATATAAATATATTTGTTTCATGAATATATCTTATGCCCAATTTTGTTTAAAAATGACACAGCTAACCATTGTGGTTTCTTTATAATGTGTTAACAATATTTTAATCACACTATTTTTGTGTTCCTTCTACACAAAATTATTTCTGTGATCTCTCAGAATTTACTAATTATTAATAATTGATCTCAAATACACAAGATTGTCAATTAATTTTTACAGTAAAAATCTGTAAGTTGTTCTTGTCAAGGTAAATGGTAATGTGTATATATATATATACATATACACATTATATATATATGTATGTATACTAATTACTGTTCTAGATGTCATAAGAAATACAGTGTTGGTTTACTCATTTCAATGCCATATACAGAATTTTAATTATGGTGAAAATGCTCAAATAACAAAATTAAGGTATTTCCATATGGAAATTTAAAAAAAAAAAGGTCTTAGGGAAAAAGCTTGTAGTCAGCTGATAAAAACTCATGATACTTTATCTAGAATTTTCTCAATAAAGCATACTGATTTTCTACAAACTAAAAATGTTCAAATATATTACGTAAAATATTTAGATAGTATTTACTTGAAAGAATCAGTAAAAGTTATATTTGGGCATAGAGGAAGTAATATGTTGAGGAAATATTATTTTCAAGAATTTGACTGGATTATTGAGACTATTTCCCTACCTGGGGCATAAGGTGAACACCTAACAACTTTCCAGGAAACTGACGACCAACAGCAGTTTGTCAGCTATAAGAATAAATCTGAAATGACATGATTTCAGCAAATTCTGGAGCCCTTTAACACCCAAGTTGGACTTTCCCTTGGATTTTTCCATAACATATACCAAACTTATGCTAAATATATCTTGAGTGTTACTTATACCTAATCGTATCACTGAACATGTTGAACATTTGCTGATGACAGATGGTTTCTCTAGAATAAGGCTAATGTCAGTTACATTCAATGTTACTACTTTATATTATCAAAATGTCTAATAATGTTCAGAGTATGAATCCATAGTCAAATCTTATATACAAATGCTACACTACATAAACCCGCCCCAAGTCGAAGCTGTCGGACTTTTTGGTGACACAAAGACCCAAAACCAAACGTGTGGCCATTTTGGATGAATCATGAATGACTTGGGATAAGACTGGAGAATATCCGCACGTGCTTTCTGCCCAACTAATATGCAAGCACAACACTGGCTTTACAATACTCATGAAGCAATTTCTGAAGCTTGGTCTTAGAGTCCTATTAGGTTCTCTGATCCAACTGACATCTTTTTGTTCATTTTATTTCTTGTCAGAGGGCAAGTGTTCTCCAACACCTATCAAGAAAAGGGGCAGCATTCCAGGTACTCCTCAGACATTTCAATTTACAAAGTATGCCAAGGTAAATTACGTTCACTACCAGAGTCAAATTATGGAGTCCTTTCAGTATTTGAATTTCATCTAATTAGTCAACAAGTTAATGGTGAAATGGAATTTAGTCCACAGTTGGCCAAGACAGGAATGGGGACAGAAGAGGGAAAAGGCAAGATAACTAGGAAATCTCAAGAAAGCAGGAACTGGATGTTGAAGTACATGGGCATTACTTCAAAAACAGGGAAGAAAGTCATTTAATATTAATGATAAAACAGAGTGATAAAAATATGGGATAAACTTGAAAAATGCAATGTTTTCTATGCCAATAAATCTGTATAATCTAAGTGATGTGGAGTTAAATATACCTAATTAAATTTCTTTTATAAGCTAAAAGAAGATGGCAAAAAAAAAGGCAGTGGCAATATTTCATGTATTTAAAAAAATATTTGCCTTGCAGGTCATACAGTTATTCTCAAAACAGTCACTTTTTTAGCTAAAAAAAAAAGAATATAGTTGATGATACACATAATTACATGCTTCTACAACTGGCACTTATATACAGGGATCTAAAGTATGTGCTATATGATGGCTTCAAGTAAGGCTCCAAACAGACAATTAATCAATTAATTACAAGTCTCACACTATGTGACTCTCTGCTTCCTGGATTTGGATAAAGTCAGCTAAAATAGTACTCGCAGAACAGGGATGTGCAGTACTGTAGTCCCACGTAATAGTTGCCTATCAACTGAGTATTAGCCCTATCCTCAAAACCAGAGTTATAAAGGAGTTCTATTGTATTTCTCTTTTAAAGATTTGCATCATTGGTTTGCACTGAAATCACAATCCTGAAGACTCCCCGGTTTTTGGAACTCTGATTTTGTTCAGACCATGTATTAATGCTTCTCTAAAGTTATTTCAGTTTCATTACATAATTGTAGATGTGCAATTTAAAAATGGGATTTTGCAACTTATTTTCCAGAGGAAGAAGAAAAGATCATATTTAAACTATAAGAATTTTTAAAAATACTGTTCATACTGGCTGTTGGTGATAGTTTTGATTTACTATGTTTCTAGCCAGTGGCATTCCTTTTATAGATTTCATGAAAAATGAAAATGCAGTTAAAATGAAGTAGAAATTAACTTAATATTTTAAACATTCTAGTTAGGTTATTAGGTAACATTTATTAATTACTTATTATGTTTAAGCTCCTGATATCAATTTTTAGAATTATTATAATTTCAGAAACTCAGCTACATTTTGGGGGGTATGTTTTACTTGTTCTAAATTTTAGGCTCTGATCCACACACCCCCCTCATCCCAAATTTAGAGGCAAAATATATTTATTAATACTGCTTTCTACTGTCTCCATCAAAATATATGTAACTCCTTCCCTTCTTTATTTCTGTTGAATTACTTAAATGGCACAAGTATTTTAAAGTGCATTTTTGAATTTTAAGGCTCTCTTTATAATAGACACTAACACCAAACAATAAAGCCAACCCTAAGAAAAATTACTTTCAGTGACTGGGATAGATTTCAGCTACAGATATGAAAAGATAAGCACGTAATCCAATGTGATGACTCACATTAAGGCATATGTGCAGTTTGCTCCTGATATTAAAAAATAAAATGGTTTTTGGTATGATTAAAAAAAAAATCGCACTTAAGGAAGCCTACCGATCAATCTCCTTTAGGCCACTAGCTTTTTCTGTAATTATAAATTTAACAGGCAGCCTGACATCTAATGTTACAAACAATTGCAATGTTTAACAAGGGGGGAGCTGGATCGATGTCTTGGCAGACGTACTTGAATTTGACAGAAGCTCAGGAAGGAACACCGATGCTTTGCACCTGCCAGAGAGAGCTTTTCACCCGTCCCGTTCCTCCTCCTCTTTTGCAGTGAAGAGGAGCTAATTAGAATTATCAGAGGAGTGGAGAAAAACCGCACTGGGGAGAGTCACCAGGGACTGGACGAGGCGACAGGGGTTGGATGGTATTTTAGGGGATCCAGGGGTCATATGGGTGGTAGGATTGAAGGATAAAGGCTCAGCTGGGGGCTTGGGCCTCAAGAGCTGGGGGTTTGGGTGGCAGAGGACAGGGAATTTCCAGACAGGCACAGCCGAGCAAGCACAATGAAGAGAACAGGTTGTGATAGGATTGTGTTTAGTAATCTTTGATGGTTTTCCTGTTTGTTCTGCCTGTAGGATAAATAGCACCTAGCAGAAACTCAAGGTGGTGGCAACAAGTTGTTGCTTGTACCAAAAGGTTGGACCCCTCTCCTCTTAGCGCTGCATGCAGAAGGTCTTAGGGAACTTCTGGGACTCATTGTAAAATGAATGTTTCACGTGATTCCAAATTTCTAAGCATCCCAACAAACTACCAAATCTTACAAATAGTAAAATTTATTTTTTGAAGATAATTGTGGTCATTCTTAATTTCCAACATAATTGCTTCCTATTCTTCACAATGGCATAATTAAGTTCCTTTGTAGTGCAACATGCATGAACATGGAGAGTGTTTAAAAAAATGTGACAAACTATCAGTTTAGCTATTTGCTGTAAATTCCTCAAGTTTAAAAACAAGGCAACCCAAATATCAGTGTATCTCACAGACATCTTGTAGACATCTCACATTATCTTAGAAATATCTCATTGCATTTTATTTTTATTGGAATAAGATGGACTTTCCTTTATATGTTTTGACCACATATTTATTTGGTTAATGAAGCAGGGGGGATGTTATCCTGTGAAAGATGCTTTTCTTTAAAAAACTCCTACATAATCTTTCTTTTTTCCAAGAAAAGGGTCTGAAATATAGTATCTCTATGATCTCATTCACTGAAAACACGTTAAAATTTTATTACAAATATCTTAAAAAAATTTTAAAAGTTATGGAAATGCATACATAAAGTGATAAAAATATATGTAAAAGATCTTCACTGATGCATTGAAATGAGAAGTAAAAACAATTTCGATGCCCATTCAATAGGGACTAATGAAATAAAGTATAGTCCCACAATGGAATATGTAGTAATTTACAAAATAATGAGGTAAATCTATTTAAACACTTATGGGAAGGTGTCTACTAATGTATAATAAAACGAAAAAATAGTCACAGAACATTAAGACTACTATCCTATTTGTATAAAACTAATACACATGGACATATACAAACACACTTGTATATATGCACAAAGTTTCTAGAAGAACATATATCAAAACATTAACAGTGGTTACCCCTAGAAAATAAGGGGTGGGCCAGAGCAGTTGAATTTGTACTTTATAATTCTTTATGGTTTGATTTTTTTAAAAGGAGTATATATTACAATAAAAAATGACAAGCTTTGGATAGAATAATATTTATTTTATGTGTGCACTTCTTTTTCTAAACTTTCCATGTGGGCACTAACATATAAATAATCCCTCTTATTTTCTTCTTTCTTTTTAAGATTTTGATGACACTTAGTAAAAACGTTCACGAATTATTACTTTAAGTCACTATCAGGGAAAGGCCTAATATATACCAACTTTGAAAGATAAAAATGTATATGTTAATTTAAAAATCTATGCAATAGAAAAATGAAAAACCTGTGCAACACTGTGACAGTATCTCAAGCATTGATGAGAGAACCTTTGCCGATGACAGACGCCACTTTGTAATTGGAAAATTGGAACGTTTCTAAATAATATAAAAGTATCTCCAAAAGATAAGTTATTCAAAGGAAGGAATAAAAATCCCTGAGTAGGTCAAAGACAAGATACACAATAACCTAAGAAAATAGATTATCTAAGACCAGAGAGTATATTATTTAGCTACTTGGTTTATATGTATGTGGAGTTTGTGTTTATATGCAGCTATGGAGATAGTAGATACATGTGTATGTATATTGACAAGTACATATCCATACACATATCATACATAAACATATCCACTAGATTTAGACTTCATCACATTCACATATTGTCAAACTAACACCTAAGTCCAGAAAAACATGAATTTACAAAAATTAAGCACTCTCACGACAGACTTACATGGATTTAGGATAGAAATTTTCATTCTCTTGTTTTAATACTAGAGCACATAGAATAGGCACTGAAAAATATTTGTTGGATGGATGGATGAATGGTAAGATGAAATTGTGAAATTAGAGCGTCACTTCTTCTTGCATTGTGTTACATTTAGAAACATGCCATCAGAGAATCATAAATGGCACGCCCTCCTCTACCTGATTGTAGACAAGTCCAGAAACTGCAGTACAGCCATTCTGAGTGTGATCCAGAAAGAACAGAAGCTCACTCTCCTTGCAAGTAACTTCACTAGCGTGGACTTTCGTGGTCTGATAAAGATGATAAATGTTTTTCTTCGGAGCCCAACAAGACAAACTATCCATGTTAATGCATGTTTTATCACAGAATTTATTACCATTCAGATAAGGCTGCTGAAAAATAAATGCTACATTTATGCAGATAGCTCTTCTTAAGGATTTAGAGACAAGCGGAAACTTCAGGCTTCTTAGTGCTCCTTACTTCATTCTGCTGATGAACTTCCATGATGAAAACAAAAAAATAGTTTGTTTAGTTTAGTTGCTTTTCTTATTCTTATTTTTAAAGACGCCTCAGTTTGGTAAAACTTCCTGAAGATATTTCCTTCATTTTTCCAAAAGTTGTTTCTATTTTAAATAAACCCATGAACACAAAAAGCTGTGTTTTTAAATTACCCCATCCATAAGAAGGTATCAACACATTTGATAGTCTTTGAGCAGTAAACATAAGAAAAACCCTTCAAAACTGTATTTTTTTTTAATGAAAATCTTGGGGACAGATAAAAAGACAGAAGAGAGAGAGAAAAAAAGAGAGAAGAGGTAAGAGGGAAAGGTTTCCAATACTATCACAAAATCACCTAGAGCAGAATTATTGGTAATTACAAGTTGATTAAAAAATTAGCAGAACAGTAATTGTTTAAAGGCTTAAGCAGTTCTTGCTACAGCAAATTTGTTTTTCAAATTAACTAATCTCGTCTGAAGGATTTGTTCATTTAGTAAAACATGGATGCCAAAACATAAAAAATCTGGAAAGACTAAGCATCTGGTCTTGAGCAGCCTGCCAGTCTCTTCAGTTAATAAAGTTTGATGATCCTCGAGGTGACCTTGCACAAATTTCTGGTGTGTGTGCCTGTGTGTGAGACAGAGAGAGAGCAAGGAATCGAAAGGGCCAACATCAAAATAGCCTGTTGTCTACATTGACTTTAATTCAGTACATCACCAAAATACGCCCAGAAAGGAACGGTCATCTTTAAATATGTCCATGAAAATGTGGAAAAATACGTAGAGGCATAGAACTCGACCAGTACAAGGTTATTGGACCTAGTTTTAATACAGATACTTATACACACACACTCACACCCCTGCACAGATACATGTCAGTAACTCATGATTCTTCTCATTAATTTTGTTTCACTAGTTCCCTTTTGAGCAGTGAGATTTTTTAAACAATTATAGCATCTGAAGGATGAAGGAATTATACTGCTTGGGCCACAGATAAAAACAGGTGCATATGGTGAGCCTCTGTCTTCTGAAAAGTGGCCTTGCTTGTTTGTACAGGTGGGATGATTTCCGCTATTCACACCAAGTCTCAGAAGAGGGCCTGGAAGGAGGTTTAGGTACAAAGACCGTCCAAACAACGCTCAAGAGAGGCATGCTCAGCCAATTCTGAGGATACCTGGTTCTTAATGAAAATATTTTCTTCCAAGAACCAGTAAGAAGGTCAGAGTTATGATACAGATATTTGTAGTCTATGAAAGTGACCATTTTTGAAAAGCAGCAAACTGTATAAGGAAAGGAGTCAGGATACCATGGAGGGAGTGCACTGGAACGAGAGGCACTGTGGCCTGCAGACAACCATGGGGCGGGGGCGGGGTGGGACGGGACTCTGTTTTTCAAGACATGAGTCTCAGATGAGTGTACCATTCTGTGGGGCTCCTACCCGGACCGGCTTTGTTCCACGAAGTCATCCGCATTTCACCAGTGCATTCCTGTCCGTGATCGCTTTCTCTGTTTTTTACAAAGGCAATAGATAGGAAATACAAATAAACCTGAGGATAAAAAAAGATGAAAGGCAATTAGGAGGAGAGGCATTTAGGTCTACATATTTGAAAAGTTTCCATTTTCCATTTTTCATTTTGCAGTCATTTACAAAGGATTGCTACTTAGCAATATGTGTGGATGAAGTGGCAGGGAGACACCTATGCTATGAAATGGATTTACTCCATAAGATATCATTCTATGTTAGTTTTCTGGAGTTCTCTCCCCCTTTGAACAACCTCTCTGACATCAGTTTGAATATGGAATCATGTCTTCTATCAAAATATACAATCTTGGGTTGGTCTTCTTCATTATCCCTAGTACCATTTGCACCCTGATAGAATACTTCAGTCTTGGGCAGGACAGCACATTACTTAGGAACATGGGCTGTAGAGCCAAATGCCAGGTTCGAGTCCCAGTTCTACCACATATGAGGTCCTAGTAAGCCTGATTACCTCCATAGTAAATTGCAAATAATAACAGTATCTATTTCCTAAAATGCTTCCTATATTGTAAGAAATTAAATGTCAGTTACTTTATAATTTTATCTGTCTTGTACATGTAAATTACTTGCTAAATAGAACTTTACATACAAAATTTTTTTTTTATTTAGAAAAGAAAAAAGAAATCCCACCTACTATGTGGAACAGTCATCAAAGCAATCTTTATCTATAGGGTTTAGTTAAAAATTCTCTAAAGCAATGGTTCTCAAAGTCTGGGGTCCCTGGACCAGTAGCCTGAGCATCACCTGGGAACTTCTCAGAACTAGAAATCCATGGGCCCTGCCCCTATATGGAGTCAGAAACTTAGAGTAGAAACCAGCAACCTGTGTTTTAACCAGTCCTCAAGGTTATTCTACAACATGCTAGAGTATGAGAACCACTGTTTTAAAACACATATTTCAGTAGACTTGTATGAATGAAACTATATGAATCACTCATACATTTTCTGTTTGCCAGTGCTGAAGTATATGTTGGGTATGTGTTCCTATTCATGTTGAAGGTATCTTTTTTACCTTTGGTACTCTTTCACTAGAACAAAGCAATTATACAAGGGTATACCGGAGCCTTTTTTTCTTGGTGGTCCAACCTAAACTCAGAATTGGAAAATCTGGGTTCCAGTCCATTGGACTCTTTCACTAAACTACTCGTTGTATTAACTTTCATATTAAAAGGGAATTAATAATGCTTTATAAGATATATGAATCAAAGTCTTTACAGACTGCAAAAGTGTCACACAAATGCATCCTGTATGAAATACACCCTCTGAATCCATAAATCACATGCTGATTGCTCATCTAAAGAAAGCATGGAACAGGTATGTCCACTTAGTAACTGACTCATATTACTACATTTACACTCATATTCTCTCTATGGCACTCAGAAGATTCTAATTTCAGATACGTTAAGTGTTTCTTACCGATTACAACTGCTATGGCCCCTAGTGCTAATCCTAAGACCAGGATTAGAGGTGCAACGAATAATTTTCCAGCTGGAAAACAAAAGGCAAGACCATTTAGAGTCTTAACACTAATTTATCAAACAATTTCAGCAGTGCTTTTTAATACCACAGTGTATATTGTTTTTTAAGAAGTCTGATTATAATTAAGGCAATATTTCTCTTAGGAAATGGATCAGGTGTAGAACAAATATACTTATGTAAATTCAGTAACTCCACAGAAGTCCTGAGCACATTAGTCAAACATCTCATAAATCATTTAAACTTTCTAACCAAAAAAATTCCAATGTTAGTGGTTCACTTTATTCTACCAGGACCATTCATCTTGGTGCTTTTCCTTTAGATCTCTGTCATTTTTCAAGATTCTGAAAGATTAATAAGGGAGTGACAGATTCTGAGTTGGCAGGAGAAAATCTAATTAGCTCACAAAATGGAAAGCTAATAGGTGCTACAGATGGTTTACATCCAAGCCCACATCTGAAAAAGTGATTAACTTACTTCCTGGATCCAAAGAAAAGTAATAATATGAAGACCTAGCAGACTGAACTACCACTGGGATGCTTAAATATTGTTACGGAGCACCTGGGTGGCTCAGTTGGTTAAACATCTGATTCTTGGTTTCAGCCCAGGTCATCATCTCGGGGTCCTGGGATCCAGCCCCGCATCCAGCTCTGTGCACAGCCAGGAATCTGCTTGAGGATTCTCTCTCTCCCCCTCCCTCTCCCCCTGTCAGTGCTCTCGCAATCTTAATAAATAAATAAATAAATAAATATCTTTTAAAATAGAAATAGATAAATATTATTAGAGAAAATTACCAACAAATATACAGTATATTTAAGGTTATTCAAATGAATCATTTTAATAAATTCAGAGAATAATCTGATATTGCCAGAGGGGAGGGGGTAGGGGAGATGGGCAAAATGGGCAAAGGGGAGAGGGTGATATAGGCTTCCAATTATGGAATGAATTAAGTCATTGGGATAAAAGGCACAGCATAGGGAATATAGGCGGTGATACTATAATAGCGTTGTATGGTGACAGATGTTAGCTATCCATGTGGGGAGCACAGCATAATGTACAGAGAAATTGAATCACTGTATTGTGTACCCAAAACTAATGTAACATTGCATGTCAACTAGAGTAAAAAATTTTTTTAAACATAAATTGGAAGGTCCACATTGGTCTTATGGAAAAAATAAAATGTGAGGGGCGCCTGGCTGGCTCAGTGGATTGGGCCTCTGCCTTCGGCTCAGGTCAAGATCTTAGGGTCCTGGGATTGAGCCCTGCGTCGGGCTCTCTACTTGGCAGGGAGTCTGCTTTCCCCTCTCTCTCTGCCTGCCCCTCTGCCTACTTGTGATCTCTCTCTCTGTCAAATAAATAAATAAATAATCTTTAAAAAAATAAAATGTGAGAAAAATAAAAAGAAGCACTTATAAGAAAGCTAAGTGCTGGTCAGGTGGCCAAAGGATGGCATCAACCAGCACTTTTTTTCTGAATAAATAGCTGAGCAGCGATTCTACTAAGTGTTGGTTTCATGTAAACAGGGCACAGAGTTCATAGTCAGAATTCCACTCACTTTGAAAGGCACAGCACACACGGAAAGAGGTTAGTAGTTAATATCTTGTCATTATATAGCAACCTTGACCTTAAGGCATGTGAACAGCTGCACCACTCAAACACAACAAGAGATGAGAAGAAATGGAGAGGCTTTGCCACTTAAGGATATACCAGCAACAGCACTCTACAATTAAGGACAGTAATTTGGAATAAGCAATTACATTAAAAAAAATAGAAACATAATGCTGCCATTTGATAGAAGTTTGTCATAAAAATATTAATTTTTTTGTGTTTAAGGAATGGTCTTTGGAATCATGACCAGACAGCTAGAAAATACAGTCTTTACTATCTAATTTATAACAATGATTATTTAAATGTCTAACCATGGGATTTATTTATATTTTTTGCCAATGACAGAATCCAATTAAGTAATACGAAATCTTTTTTTTTAAAAGATTTTATGTATTCATTTAACAGACAGAGAGAGACCACAAGAACAGGGAACAGCAGGCAAATGGAGAGGGAGAAGCAGGCTTTCTGCTCCCGGTGGAGCAGGGAGCCCTATGCAGGGCTTAATGCCAGGACTCTGAGAACATGACCCGAGCTGGAGATAGATGCTTAACTGACTGAGCCACCCAGGCACCTCAGCAATATGAAATCTTATTGAACAATGACATTTTTTACATTCTTAAAGCTGTGCTTAAGAGTTTTAGAATATATTGGCCTGGATATTTTATTTTTATTTTTAAGAGATCTATTTATTTATTTTAGAGAGAGAAAGAGAGAACAGGGAGGGGCAGAGAGAGATGGAGACAAGCAGATTCACTGTTGAGCGGGGAGCCCACCTAGGGGCTCAATCCCAGGACCCTGAGATCTTGACCTGAGCTGAAACCAAAAGCTGGATGCTTAACTAACTGAGCCACCCAGGAATCCCTGGTCTGCATATTTAAAAAAAAAAATCTGTTTTTTCCTGTACCCATTGCTCAGTATAATCATTCATGTTTCCTTTTAAAATAATTAATATGGGGCACCTGGGTGGCTCCGTGGGCTAATGCCTCTGCC
This sequence comes from Taxidea taxus jeffersonii, assembly GCA_003697995.1. Taxonomy (NCBI): domain Eukaryota; kingdom Metazoa; phylum Chordata; class Mammalia; order Carnivora; family Mustelidae; genus Taxidea; species Taxidea taxus. The sequence continues at coordinate 6,232 of RCUC01138615.1, read as the reverse complement.
TTCAGCTCAGGTCATGATCACAGAGCCCACATTGGGCTCTCTGCTCAGTGGGGAACCTGTTTCCTCCTCTCTCTTTGCCTGCCTCTCTGCCTACTTGTGATCTCTCTGTCAAATAAATAAATAAAATCTTAAAAAATAATATTTTTAATAATAATAATAATGAAACACGATTGCAGAGTAACAACACTAATTTTTTTTTTCCTCTAAGTATGTGAAAACTCAAAGAACCAATGAGCTCTTTCTTTGGGAAGTAATAAACTTATTCCAATCATGTAATCAATGTTTAATACATGTTTAATTTTACTTTTGAAACTGTTTTGAGGAATTAAGCACATCTTCTCTTATTCCTAGATTATTAACAATTCATTTAAAACACTATTCTCAATAGCTGAAATAATATTCTATTATATCATATATATCTTGCTTAAATATTCATGTACTTAATTTTCTGTTCTTTTTCTTTGCCATTTTAAAATATACCTGCAAATAAACCACCGTCAGCCTAGATTTATCATATTTTAAAATATCCTTCACCTTAATATCCAATTTCTTTGCCAAAGAATTGCACAGAATTTCTAACTCATTTAGTAGGGTATGAAGTCCAGCATTGAGTATTAACAAAAAAGTCTGCTAATCAATAGTTCAAAAAATCTCTTTTTAATTTACATTTCTCTGCCTACTAATAGCATTGAATATTTTAAAAAATATTTATTGGCTACTTGCATTGTTTCAATTCTGGTTCCAGACTTCATTTTTTAAAAAAAAATTGGATATTTATTTTTGGAGGAGACTATTGCTTTTGTTCATATAAACTATCTGCCACTTAGAAATCAGTTAAAGACCTATATTTTCTTTACTATTATACCCTTTAATATAATACTTTGAGCATTGGTATGTAATGGTATGAGAATTCAGTACTTCTCCAACAGTTACTTACTTATTCCCAACACCATTCATTGAATAATCTGCCTACTCCCACCAGGGAGATACCCCCCATGTCAGAAGCTGCTAAACTCATCCTCAAATCTCTGTTCTCCTTTGTTCTTTAGGAACAGAACCTCTGATGCATAGATGGGCACACGGTCACATGGAATCCAAACCACGTTTCCCATCTTCCAGCTGTGAGAGCAGAGCAGGCACTTTCTCTGCCTCTGTCCAAGGACATGTGGAGACTGCAGTCCCAAATGGAGGGAGCAAACTGGGTTATGTCCCATGAAAACAAGGTGTAGGAGGGCTTTGCTGTCATCCACCTTCTCTCTTATATGGCAGGGAGAAGCTAAGTTTGTGACTTATAGAGTCATTCCTTTTCCAGGCTTTCGTGTGACTGGGAGAGGTGTGGACCACCTTATTTGGAGTTATGGTCCAACAGCAGTTAGAGACAGCCATACCAGAGGTGGGAAAGCAGGTGTGGGAGGGAGAGCTTCTCGGAAAACCAGCTGCTCCCTACTTGTCAGGTTTGTCCCGACACACAGGTGCACGCACACACACAGTAGAAAAGAGGACCCAAAGGAAACCATTTACAGAAATCTGACCATAAAATTTTTAATAAAAACAGAAGAAACTGTGCAGAGAAGATATTTCCTGCCAACAATGTTCACTGGCTGTGCATTTTATAGGCCGTTAAATAACTCAACTCCTATTTTATGACCCAAGAAGAGGATTCTAGTGGCCTCCAGGCAAATAAGATGACCCAAAGAGAATGTATCCAAGATATTACTGGACAAATAAGGCAAGAAATAACTTGCCTTATTTAAGAGTGATTAAACCAAATAACAAAAAGGGGAAAATGATGATCAAGTAAGAGTTATTAAAATAAAAAATGGAAGGAAACATCTTGTCACAAAATGTCATTGAAGTAGGAAAAAAAACTAGTAATACAGAAAATATAAGAATTTTTTATTTGGGGCACCTGGGTGGCTCAGTGGGTTAAGCCTCTGCCTTCAGCTCAGGTTGTGATCCCAGGGTCCTGGGATCGAGCCCCACGTCAGGCTCTCTGCTCAGCGGGGAGCCTGCTTTCCCCCCTCTCTCTGCCTGCCTCTCTGCCTACTTGTGATCTCTGTCTCTGTCAAATAGATAAATAAAATCTTAAAAAAAAAGAATTTTATATTTTTTTGGTTTTTCTCTGTATATAGTCTTACAAATAGGTTATAGCTCAAAACTTAATTTGCAATTTAGTATCCTCATGGTAGCAATGTTATAAATAGGCATTAGATTCCCTAGCTATCCCTCCAAAGTCTACTTAATAAGTAAATATTGGGCATACAATTATAATACATACAAGCAAATAAATAGCAAATATATATACTACAAGCAAGTAAATAGGAAAACACTGAAAATCATTAAAACCAATCTTGACTATATTAAATGCTATTGGTTGTGAGCAATTACACTTAATTAAAGGTCAATAAGGATATTTTCATAGAGATCATACAAGATTTTAGAAAATGATGGCACTGGTTTCCATAAGTTAAAATGAATTTTAAAATATATGTTCTATCTTTTACCTAATAGAAATACACCATTAGCACCAGCTTTGTTCTGATTAGCCATCATATGATTCTAGTAAGGTGAGAGGTCCACTATAATAATAAAGTGATGGAGGCTTAAAGAGAGATAAAAAGAGATTTTCATGAAGTAACTAGGCAAAAGTAGGCAGAAAATGGGAAATGTGGAAGATGTTTGCACATACATGAGAAAGACTCTCGGAGGATGAAGTATTGAAGTTTTGTGTAATGGAATAGAGAGGAAGAAACCTCACAGTGGATACATTCCAGAGAAGTAGGGAGCTAATGCAGGAACAAGTATTAGGTCAGAAGAACGCTTATCACACAAAGGTGGTGGCATCAGGCCAGAGCAGGAAATCTGGGTTTATGTTTGCGTATTTGTGTATGAGACCATGTGTTGTGGAGGACAAAGAAGGGGGTAAAAACTCAAAGCATAAAGGCATCGCATTTGGATATTTAAACTTGGGTTTGTATGTAATAAGGGCATTTGATACTCATTTCATTAACTGTTAGCTATTCTATTAACTATTAATACAATAGGAACATACATACAATGGCATCGACTATATAGATACAATAAGAATCCAGTACAAGGCTCTGAAACATGGGGATTTTTATTTATTTTAGTTTTAAATTTTATTGATTGACAGGTGGGGCAGGAGAGACCCACATGCACTAGAGAGCCGGGAGTGGGAGCAGAGGGAGAGGGAGAAGAGAGAATCCCAAGTAGGCTTGATCTCAACCACTCTAAGATCATGACCTGAGCCAAAATCAAGAGTCCAAGGCTTAACCAGCTGAGCCAATCTGGTGCCCCATAGGGATTTTCAAAAACTGTATTGCATGTCCTCCATGAATGGAGTATATGTGTACAACCGGTTGCTAGGTATTGTCAACAGAAAAATAAATGGGACATGATCCCTCTCATCAAGTGGCTTACAATAAGGCTTCAGAAATTTAAAATATGAATTTACATTTCTGCAGCATAATAAATAATTTGTTTTTCAAACAAAATCTTCTTGCTCCTATAAGTTGTGTCTTGCCACCAAATTTAAATTTCCATTCCAAACTCAAAAGTAGAGAAAATATCTTCCTCCTGGTTTTGGGTAAAGTCCCCACTAGAATACCTGACAGGTGCTCAGAATTATCATGGCTAATACATCTGTATTCTCTTATCACCACTTACTTCCCAGAAAACATTCCTATAAAGCATGTCAGATACTTAACCACAGACTGAGCCTCGCACTAATCTCCTTAGATGAGGTCTCTCTGGGAGGTAGCGATATTTGCAGCCAAATATACTGAGGTTGGATGTGTGGTCTCCAAAGAAACGGAGTTGGCGGTATCTTTCCCCACATCGATAACAAAAATTAGTGTTACATTGTGAGCAGGTCATATGGTCACACCCTTCAGTTCTCTGGATGTGGATCTGTATGGATGACAGAGGAAAAGACAAGAAAAAGTTATTGTATGTTTTTACAAGTGAAATCTGGCAAGTGTTATCGAACAAACAACTTCCACCAAAACAAAAGCCTTCCACAGCAGTTTACTTACAACCACACTGTGCAAGATTGTGTTTGTATCAGATACTCTGACATGCGAATCTCAGAAACATTTCAGGTACTCAAGCTGTTGGCTCATTTTGGCCAACATATAAACAGGCACGTCCCAAATAAAACTCACTTATCTCTCTAGATATACACCTAACTCGGTGGTTAGGAGGCAATTTAAAATGCTGTGAAAGTATATTTTGTTTATGCTATGATCAGCAAGAATGAGGTGATTTGAGGAGTGAGAAGAGATGTAGGATATTCCTTAAAAGAAAGGATCATGTAAAACTGTGTGTGTAATTAGAAAGGCACAGATCTTTCTTCTTTCAAAAAGTTTTATTTCTAAGCAAACTGTACACCCATCATGGGGCTCAAGCTCACAACTACCTGAGATCAAGAGTCACATGCTCTATGGACTGAACCAGTCAGGTACCCTAAGTAGGAGTCTCTTTGGGGAAGAAAATGATAGCAGCTGTAAGTGTATTCACAATAACATTTCAGTGTCCAATTCTAATGTCATTTGCAAGTATGTTTTCAGGACTGTTTATACAACGCCGTCTGTTAAACTCAGAGTTTTCCTCTACTGTTGCAGTCAAGTTACGTGTAAACAGAGCTTCCTCCATAATGTAACAAGAATTGCACTCCCACAGTCTACTAGCTACCCAGCAGGGGGGGGGGTCACTGTCTCAAGCACTGGGACCATGTTACAATAAATATATTATTCCTTGGGGCACCTGGGTGGCTCAGTCATTAAGCATCTGCTTTTGGCTCGGGTCATGATCCCAGAGTCCTGGGATCAAGCCCCATGTTGGGCTCCCTGCTCAGTGGGGAGTCTGCTTCTCCCTCTCCCACTCCCCCTGCTTGTGAGCTCTCTCTCTCTCTCTCTCTTTGTGTCTCTCTGTCAAATAAATAAAATCTTTTTTAAAAAAAGATATTATTCTTTGAGACATAATTGGATACTTGGCTCAGAATCTTTATGCACACTGTACATAAACTGGGGCCATCTTTCATTCAAGTATATGCACCCTTTGTTAGGTGAATTACCATGAAAGAGAACTTAACACTACTTCATGAAAAAAGAAAAAGATTTGGTTACACTGTCTAACCCTTATGTTAGGTTAAAATAGGATCACCAGAAATAGTCTTCCCATTTTACTACAGAATAGGCATTTGCTACATTCAAGTCACATCCCACTCATTCTTGTTTATTTATATATTTATTATTTATATATTAGGTCTTCGCTTAGGAAAATGTATTCAAAATGTCCCCAGTTCCTTTCTGACTATTGTAATTTCTTTTCTTTTTTTTTTTTTTAAGGTTTATTTATTTATTTACTTGACAGACGGAGATCACAAGTAGGCAGAGAGGCAGGCAGAGGGAGAGGAAGGGAAGCAGGCTCCCTGCCGAGCAGAGAGCCCGATGCAGGACTCGATCCCAGGATCCTGGGATCATGACCTGAGCCGAAAGCAGAGGCTTTAACCCACTGAGCCACCCAGGCGCCCTGACTATTGTAATTTCTACCCATGACTTTGCATGGGGATGAGTGTGTCACCAAGTATTTAATGTAATTGTGAATTTCACAACATGTGAGTCAAACCCACCATTGGTTGCCTCTTTTTAGTGAAGCCCGGGTTGCAGTCCACAACTTGACACGATTTTAAAAGAGTAAATTCTACACCCAGCATGGGGAGCTTGAACTCACGACCTCGGGAGTTATATGCTCTACCACCTGAGCCAGCCAGGTTCCCCCAACTTTACACATTTCATTTAAAATCCCACTCTCCTTCCCCTGATACACAAGGTAGTTCCCTGAACTTCTACAATAGTACAGTTACATATTTCTATTTTTCAAAAGCCTCTCAACAATTATGGAAATGAGATTAAATCATCCAGGAAAAAGAGAAGATGTTTAATGTGAAAAGAGAAATTTCAAAGTTGGGAGATAAATTTATCCATTGCAAAATATGACCTTATTTCATAGTTTTTGAAAAGAAAAATTTTGAAATTGCTAACTCCAAATTATATGCAGTATTTCACTTCTAGTGATTCAATAACCAAAATTTTGAACTTCCATTTAAAAGAACAACATGAATTTTTAGAAGGACTCCTAAGGGTGCTTTTAAAATAACAGTACATAGTTATCATAGTAATGGTGAAAGTTTCATCTGATAATACACATA
>ML103705.1:36622-99079 GCA_003697995.1 Taxidea taxus jeffersonii | reverse complement strand
CACACACACACACACACACACACACACACACACACACACTTTAACAGGAGATGCTGAGCTGTTGAGGTCTTCTTGGGTAACAGAAACAAGATTCAAAAGTTCAAGGAGCTAGAACAAGGGAACTAATGTAATAAGACCAAGTTTAATAAGGGCAGGTGTCGGGCGCTGAACATTTGTCCAAAAGTGCCGCACACGGGGGAGACGATGGGGGAGGCAAGGCTTAGCAGCAGCACATGAAATGAAGACAGGGCACCTGTGGCCGCCAGTTCCAGTGAGTCAGGAGTAGGGCCTGGCTGCCAAAAACATTAATGAGCTTCTGAGCCACTTTAATAAAAGAACGTTCTTCAGCATGGGAGACCCGAGAGGTGCATGAGCCAGACCACACCTGAAGTTGGGGGCTCAGTTCTGTGAAGAAACATGGACACGCAGGCACACAGGGACCGAAGAATAAACCACACAATAAAAGAGGTAACGGGGAAAGCAGGGCAGAGGCGGTGGCCTCGACAAAGCCAGGAGGCGGGGTACCTCAGTGGCTCAGTCATTAAAGCCTCTGCCTTCCGCTCAGGTCATGATCCTGGTCCTGGGATCGTGCCCCGCATTGGGCTCCCTGCTTAGCTGGGAGTCTAATTCTACCCCCAGTAGGCTCCCCCACCTCGTACTCTCTCGATCTCTCTCAAATAAATAAATAAAACCTTAAAAGAGAGAGAGAGAGAAGCAAGAAGCCTGCAGCAGCTAGAGAGCAGTGAGCAGGTCTGATTCATCTCAGTATTCCTGGTGCTCTGGTACAGAGCAAGGAACACATTGGAGGTTCTGTAAATACTTGCTGGAGGAACACATTGGAGCATCCCCAAATGCAACGGGATTTTCCAGAAAGGAGAGAGCTCATCATCCATGGGAGTATTTACATCCAACACAGACAGTCCCTTGCTGGAGATTTTCTAGGAGAGACCCAGGCATCCAATGAGGGCCTGGATGCTAAACTCTAAGTCCGGAGAATTTTATTCCATTGGTCTCGGTGTTAAAGCTCTCACCGTATCTGCCTCTTAGACATTTATTTCTCTTTTATTACTGATTTCCAAGGAGAAGGGAGGGAGAATGGGCAGAAAGAAGAAGGACGGAGAGAAGGGGAAAAAAAGAGTAGCCTGTGCAAGGCTCATTAGCTCCTGAAGCCATATTTCTCTCTCTCCCCACCTAAGGAGATGCCCCACCACCTGCCTCTGCTCATCTCTTCCTCAGAGGAGTCATGGTTTTACCCCAGACATGTTTAATGTCTCTCTTTCTGACACCTGTGTTCATTCCTTTTGTACCATTTTGCACCTAACACTTGCAGGGTACTCATTGAACAGTACCAGCAATACACATTTGTTGAATGAATGAATGAGTGAGTGAATGAATGAATGATTGTATTCAATCCTTTAGGCTTGGTTGGGGCTGTGTTTTCCAAACTGGCACATATTTCATACAATATTCTGAGGTAGGTTTTGTGTTTGTTACTCCCCTGGAGGAAAAAGGAAGGCAGACAGGGGTGGGAGGAGGGACATTCTGGAGAAGTAAAAACTATCCTTGTGGGTTTCAGAAATGTCTGGGATATTATGCCTGAAGCTGAAACATCAGGTCCTACTTACTTTTTCTCTTCTATAAACAGCTGTAGATTTCCTAAAAAACAAACAACAAACAGCAAAACCTCTTGTTATTTGTGTGTGTGTATGTGTGATGAAGTCACATGAGTGTGTGTCTGAGATTCTGGGTCTTGATACCTTTTCTTTTACTTGCTTTCATTTCCAAGGCTTAGAAAAACTGTATACTGATGTTGTACTTGGCGTGAGCATTTTTATCTAGGAAAAGGCCTGTAAGTACTTGAAGAAACTTCAGTGAGGGCAGGGCTATCCTACTCCCCAACTCAGTTCCTGGAGTAGCAACTGACATGTAGTAAATGCTCAGTAAACACTTAGAGAATGAATAAAACAGTTGTTGCCTGCATCGATGACAGACGTCACCTAATGAACACATTATTCACAGTACTTCTTCATCTATAAACACCCCAGTGGCTGAAAGTGTGATTCTGATCTTAAAGACAAACAAATAAGATGAAGGAACTCATCAGTGCGGGTAACTGCGCGAGTCAGGGTGCCAAGCCAGCAGTGCACGACTCCAAAGCCAGTGCTCGATCTTTGCCACCAGCTGCTCAGGGGACAGTGGCCTCTGGTCTTAGTGAAGCTCATCTTGGGCATTTCCTGCTGCCTGCCCAACCCTTTCTTCCCTTTGTTGTTCTTGCCTCCAGATCTCTACCCTTTTCAAGTGCTTTTGCAAACTGGGTAGGATAGGAGTATGAAATAGATGGGTGGATAGAGAATTAGCTAAGTGAAAGATACAGGATGGGCAGTAAAATCAGTGGGTGGAGGGCTCGTGGTGTACAAACGTCGCGTCCTCCTCCTGTCTGTACCTATGGTATCAGCCTGATAGTTTCAGTCCGGCAATACTTCCTAACAAAGCCCACTGGGCTCTAACCGCCAATTCCACCCCCGCCTCCTACCCCACCCAGGATGATACATGCCCCGAGGCCTTGAAAGTGGAGTATACTTTTACACTGCAGTTTTTGCCCAGACCTCATTAATTCGGGAAGATGATACTTCAGCCAGGGAAAGACACCGAATGCGTGCAAAGACTCCTTAATTGTGGGTTTCCTTTTGCTGTCTGCTCCCTTAGTAAATTTGGAAACTATTTTATGTAAATTACACATAGTTTATATGGGGCTATCACATTTTCCTGTTCCAGGAGCGGGGATGAGGCAGAGCAGACCGGAGGGAAACAACCACCTGGTGAAGATTCTCCTCCTATTGTAACTGCATCTGCTTTTTTTACTCCACACCAAATCCACCAAATCTTCAGGATGCTGTATATAAGCGTGAGCTTTAGAATGCTGGTGGCAAAGGGAGCCAGAAGTCCGATGGGCAGGCAACGGAATAATGGTGAGGCGGGACTTTTGGCACTGGAGTAACTCCAATGGCAGAAAGTGCAAACTGAGCCTGGAGATGTCAGGGTGGGATTTGGTGGCTACAAGGCAGGGTGCATGGGCGAGAGTAAGTGAAATGGAGAAAAGGAGAGGATGCTGATCTAGCCAGTAAGGTAGAGCTGGCGAAACAGCCCAGTGGGGAGGTCCAGCCAGGCCAGGAGCCCAAGAGGGGGAGATGGCCTCCAAATCTGCCTCTGGGTCCACCTCTGGCCTCAAAACCAGATTTCCTACAGCTGCTGTACATTTCTAGCTGGCTGGCCCACCAATGCTCCTGGCATGACAGCTCTTTCTGTGGGAGACATTTCAGACAGTGGAGTCGGGCTGCGTGGATTTCACTCTTGCTCGACAACTTGCTAGCTGTGTGACCTTAGGCAAGTGACTTAACCATTCTATATCTTGATTTAAAATGGGAATAAGATTATGTACCTCATAGGGTGGTGTGATTTACTGTCCATAGAGCACCTAAAATAGCATTTGTAAGGAAGCCAATAAGTGATACATAAGGACTTGCTATTGTTGTCATCATCACCCTCTGTCTCTAGTCATGTCAGTTAGTTACTGAAGCCAGAAACTTTAGCTTATTGACTTGTGGGGAATGAATGCTCACTTCTGCTCCCACCCTCCATTTCCTGGAACCTACACCCCCCAAGGCTGAGACAAATAAAGGGACTACAACTCAATACGGAGGAGGAAGATGCCGTTGGGCATCCACCCTTGGTTTTGGCTCAGGTCCTAATCTCGGGGTCCTGGGATCGAGCCCCGCATTGAGCTCTAAGAGGCTCTTTCTCCCTCTTCCTTTGGTCCTACCCCTCACCCCTGATCCCATGTATGCTCTCTCTCTAAAATCAATCAATCAATCAATCAATCAATAAATCTTAAAAAGAAAAGGAGGCAGCAGAGCTTACACATGAAGCATGAACACACGGTCTGATTCCTTTACACAATCAACAGCCCTCCAGTTTAGACCTTGCATGAGCAGCAGGAGCCGATGTGAATGACAATCCAAGAAAGAATAAGACCCCATGGGACCTCCAGGATTTCGCCAGACCCAGGAGTGGGGAGGAAAGGACTCAAGGAAGGTCTGAGGGGAGGAGATCTCTTTGCAGACCGGAGGGGCAGCCACAGTGGGCTCCCGGGGAAGGGAGGGCTAAGGGCCCACGCTCTGGGATGATGGTGGGTGAAGCTGATGACTTTGCCTCTCCTCCCTCTGTCGGTCCTCTGTGGAGAGGAACCTGGAGTAAAGGACTACTTGCACATTTTTCTGGACTCTGTGGGGGGATTAACAGAATAAAAGTATGTTCAGTTATGGAAATCACGACTCCTTCATCTATAACAGAGGAAGGAGTGCTGGACTGGGTTCATTCATAATCTCCAACAGTGTCCTCTGGGTCCACTGGAGGCATCCAACTTATGAAAGCCCTTTGGTTACAATTAGGGTGCTCATAAGCTAAATTAATAGATTGTGATAATGTATTTGACATTTCCAACGAAACATTTTGGGGTCTTTGGGGGCATATTTGGTAGCCACTGAACAATTGACATGCAGGTTCTTTGTTAAAAACCTTGTGTTAAGTTACAGCCACTCAACTTTAAATCTATTTTTATTTTTTTAAAAAGATTTTATTTATTTATTTGTTAGAGAGAGAGAGAGAGAGCACAGGCAGACAGAGTGGTAGGCAGAAGCAGAGGGAGAAGCAGGCTCCCTGTCAAGCAAGGCGCCCGATGTGGGACTCGATCCCAGGACGCTGGGATCATGACCTGAGCCGAAGGCAGCTGCTTAACCAACTGAGCCACCCAGGCATCCCTAAATCTATTTTTAAATATACAAACCTAACCCACTACAAACTACTTTTAGGGGGAAAAACTCAGAACTATTCCCACCGGTGCTCACAATGAGACTTGCATGTTCAAGTTTGAACTTAGAGCTCTAATTTGCCTGCCCTTTTAATGAACAATTATTAAAACCAGTGACTGGCTTAAAGGATTCCTAAATTAACCGCAAGAAGCTTGGCTTTCTCGGGAGGGTTGGGTAGAAGAACTCCAATGGGGTGGCCAATTCCTGGTTATTGATAACTTGTAGAATCCTGCTATGCTGGCCTGCCTTGTGTCTACACAGCAAAGAAAGGTGAAGACAAGTAATAATGGAGATCTAAAAATATATCAAGAAGAATAAATGTGTTGTGAGGAAATTCCAAGCTTTATTAAATGCACTTTTGGTGCAAGAAGCCCTACAGAGAATTTCTTAATAAATTTTCAAAGAGGGGAGGTGCTTGGTCATTGGACCAGCCTACCTAAGCAACTGTGGTATTTGTGGAATGTTGAATTGCAGATTGCTGGAGGTAATCATCCAGCTAGTATCACCATCGTTTCTTATGATAGACCAAAGTCTAGGACTGCGGTTTGGGGTTGGCTGGGACTTGTGTCCTTGTGTTGGTGGATTGTGTTTGTGTCATGGACTCTCCAGTTTGAAAGGGGCTTGAGCGTGTAACCACCCCTCCATGCGGCCAATGCTCCCACACTCAAAGATCTGTGGCCAGAAGAGACAGTGTCTTGATATTAAACACCTCAGTAACTCATTCCAGTAACACCCACATCCAGGAAATTCTTCTTCAAGTTTAGCCTAAATCCCTCCTGCTTCAGTGTAAGCTCATTTCCTCTCATTCTGTCCAAAACAGAAATACGGAACAGCTGCTCTCCATCCGCTGGTTAGTACACTTGGGGACTTTATTTCAACCCTCCCCCCTAAATCTTCTTCTCTTCTCCAGAATAAATACTCCAGTTCCCAGAAACATTCTCTGAGACGGACCCAAACCATGGTAGCCAATTATTCTCTAAGTGCTTCCATTAATTCCAACATTGATCCAAGGTACTGTCTTGGCTTTTATTCTTGAACAGCACACATTCAGTGGGTGCTGCAGAGACCCAAAATTAAAGCAAGGGTCCTGCCAGTATTTGAAGACATTCTGCCACCTACAGCTATCCCAGCGTCATCAGCTGTGAAGTTCAATCTATCATCAACCTCAACATTCTCATTGCTACAAGGGCTCTATTTTCATTACTAGCTCTGCACCAGATGCTGTGTTCCATGTTTTATATAGATCATATCATTTAACACCTATAATAACTCTGTGGGATGGATATTTTTATCTTTGATTCATAGATATGGAAATATCTTCTAAAGATCTCATTACTAATAAGTGACTGGAATTTGAATTTGGGACTGTGTGACTCAGAGCCTAATTCATGCTGATCTTCTCTTGTCCTCAGAGAGTGGGCCAGTAATATATAAAGTTTTGAAAATTTCATTCTTTAGCGATGTCATTTAAAAACAACAAACTCCATTGTTGCACTTATTATGTTTAATTATCACTATCAATGTAAAGATGTGTCTGCCCCATTGGGCTTTAACCTGTTCCTGGGTGGGACCTTAGCTTTGTTTGTATATTTTCAGTACTAAACACGATGCCATTTACTGAGTAGACACTCAAAATTTGTTTGGAATATGGCTAAATGGCTGTGTGGATGGATGGATGGATGGATAAAACACACACAAATCCACATTTACTAATTATCCCAATTCTCAAATTCAAAAATACTTACAGATTCATATGTATCCCTTTGTATAAATGCCATCCCCCTACCTCCACCCTTTATTCTCACAAAAAAACTGGTTTGGGGTCATAGGATAGTTGGAAGATAAAGAATCTAATCTCATTTTTCCCGCCAGCTCAAAGTGTGATCTTGGACAAGTCATTTGTTTTCTCATCTGAAATATGAGGAGAATTGGCCTGGATAATATTTGAGGTCCTTTCCAGTCCTAAATTTTCATAATTCTATGCCTATCAACCTACCTTAATCAGACTTATCTAAATAATCACAAAAACACAACTTCATGCTGGAGAAACACAGTCATAATAAACTAAGCAAAACCAAATGCCCTTCAATATCCTGTTGTGAACTATAAAATGTCCCCCTAAAATCACATTTTCCCCTTGAAACAGGATGTAGGAAAAATATTTTCCTATTAAATCCTTTTAAAGTGCAAGCGAAAGCATTTATTCTGCGATTTGCTGTCCAACTCAATAAAAAGTAGAGGATTCAGCCTTCTTAATTACAGAAGATACTGTCAGAAAAGCAAAGATGGTAGAAATTCAGGTTGGAAACCCAGACGCCATGCCAACAAAATGATGCATACGTTTTCAGGAGGGAGTTTCCAAGTGTGCATTGGGAAGTTTATTTTTGCCATTATGTTGGGGAAGCCAGTAAATGGGCTTTTACGAGGTGATTTATGAAACTCCTGGGGTGGATGAAGTGAGGGCGGGAAGAAATGGCACCAACTTCCAAACCTGTGGGGTGAGGGCAGAGCTTACTTGAACACTGACAACTGTTGGTTACATTGTTGCAAGTCAAGTCCTGCACCGGGTTTGGCAGAAAGAGCTGGAAAGGGCTAGAAGATTTCAGAGGAACTTCAGAACTTGTACTTAGGATATCTGAAAGTCTCCTACAAGAGTCTATCCTTTAAGGAGGACAGTTAGTTCAGTTTTCCTTATTGCTGTAGAGCCTGGGAGGGTTACAAGGAGCAGATCTAGAAATGTTGTTTGAGAAATGGAAAAAAGCAGATAGGTCTCTCTTTTCAGCTAGGAAGACAGCAAGGGGCATCTGCCCAGTTCATCACTATCTTGCCTTTCTGTTGGAGCTATCTCCTGTGGTGGGCAAGATAATGGCCCCCAAAGATGTCTAACTTTAACCCAGTGAGACCCATTTGGAATTTTGACCTCTAGAACTGTAACCCAGCAAATTTTGCATTGTTTTAAGCAAGTAAGTTTATGGTAATTTGTTACAGCAGCCACAGGAAACTGGTATACCCCACAAAGCCTCCAACCAGCAGAGGGTGTCCTGATAGCCATGTGAACCATGTGACTCCGGATGCTGAGCCATAGGTGATTGGACCACAGATAGATGTGTGTCCCAAGCTGGACTAACTTTTGTCTGCATGCTCAGAATTTGGCCTTGGGATTGATACAACTATGACTACTAGCAGCATGACATATAAACTCAGCTGAGGGCAGGGGAGACCCTTGTTTGGCCACATGAGCAAAGAAGCAAAGAAAGCTGGTTTGTAGACATAATTATATCGAGGGAGAGAGAGGTAGAGAGAGATAAAGAGAGGTCTGGTAACATTCTAATTCCTAGCTCCCCTCTGAGGTGAGGTACAGTTTTGCAGAACGGATCCCTCACCCCGTCACTGCACCCCATGGACATTTGCAAAAGAGTCAATGCTATTGGTTCAGAAACATGGGATAGATCAGCTCCAACCAAATGAAAAAAAGTAGACTGGTAACCATTACCCAAAAAACAGATGACTAATACTGGCTCCATGGGGAGGTGTAAAGGGGACTTAGGGGGAAGCCCTGCTCCCAGAATCAGCAGTGGTGAATAGATGTGGTGTTCCTCCATTTTTCAGACAAGGCTCAGAGAGGTGAAGTAACTCGGCCAACATCACACAGCTTGTAAGTAGCACAGCTGGAATCCAAATCACTCTAGTCTTTCAGTTTCCTAATCTCATGTACTTTTTGTTTGTTCATTTGCTTTTCTTTCTTTTTTTTAAATATTTTATTTATTTATTTGACAGAGAGAGAGAGATCACAAGTAGGCAGAGAGGCAGGCAGAGAGAGAGGGGAAGCAGGCTCCCTGCTGAGCAGAGACCCCCCCCCCACCCCGATGCAGGGCTCAATCCCAGGACCCTGAGATCATGACCCTTCCCCACCCCACTTCAGAGGCCCCAACCCACTGAGCCACCCAGGCACCCCTTCATTTGCTTTTCTTATTACTTGTCCTCTGCTAACTGCTTCCTGGACCTTTTTTTTTTTTTTTAAACTACAAATAACTCAGAGATCTGATAAATGTCCCTTATGTACCCTACAAAAATTCTTTGGATATTAAAACACTCACAGTCACCACGGTCCAGAGAGGAGAACAATGAGCATGCAATATAGCTGAGGCTGATCCAGGTCTTACAGGGTCTGGGGTCTCCAGATTGGATCCTGAGGAAGGTTAACAGAGCAGTAATTTCTCACTCCTGTCTGAAGACTTTTGCTCCTTCATGTCCACCTCTGTGAGGTTCCTGGGGAGTCATGCCAGCAGCTACTGGAGGCTTGGCAGGCCATGGGCCTCTGTCTCTACCTGATGTCCAGGTTTGCAGTCCTCCAACCAGACTGTGACTCTCACCTTCAACAGTCTTTAGGGAGCCAAGGACTGGAGTAAAGGGGGTCCTGACAGAGTAGTCTGAACTCAGGGAGCTCACTGCCTGCAAAGTCAGACCCTTAAGCTGTGCTGAACCCCGTGCCCATCATGTCTAGCCCTCCTGCCCCCTGGACCCCTGAAAACCAACTTGTACCAGGAAACCATGAAAGTCTCCTGGGAGTTCAGAAGGTAAGGGGGTCTCTCCCAAGACCATTGCTCAGTGGCAGAGACCACCGAGAATTAGTTGGTTAACCCTTGTATTTCCCTATCCCCCTACACACACATTTGCGCAAGCATGCGCACACACGCGCGCACACACACACACACCTTATCTTCCTATATGAAAATTAACAAAAGAACTTAGTTTGAGATAATGTTCCAGATAAGGCAAGCCCCTCTTGGTAACCATCTGAGAAGTGACTGGCAGAATTTCAAGCCATAGAAAATGCCCCACCACGATTTTACTCTTTGCAACCTTGTCACATGAAAGGTAGTCACACGGACATGGTGGGAAGGACTTGGAGAAACCAAGAGCCACCTTATGCCTATGCCAAGACCCTTGTCAAGTGGTTCCTGTTCTCTTGCCATATGCTCCTTCCTTAGGATTGACTTACTTCCAGACCACTGGGTTCTGGTGGCATCTTGTCACTTGTTGACACCCCCCCCCCACTTCAGGTTGATATGGCTGTATGGGCAAGTGTCCCCTTTCTTCTTCTGCACTAATTTGAACTGCCCAAAGTTGAATGTTTCTCCAGATTGAGAATGACTGCTCTGAGTAGGAACATTCCTGATGCTCTGAGCTGCTGCTAGACCCTCCAAACAAACTCTCTCTCCCATTCTGCATTCAAACAGCTCCTTGATAAGAAGTTGAAAGGGTGAGTTGAGTGTATCTATCTTCTCTGTGCCATATGTTGAGAGTGAAGCATCTGGCCCAAACCAGTGACCCACTGGATATCCATTCCACTACAAATTTAGCAAAAAGGAATCTTGTGTGTGTTGTTTTGGCCAAATTCAGTTCATTCTGCCCTCCAGCCCTCCATGGGTGTGTGTGTGTGTGTGTGTGTGTGTGTGTGTGTGTGTGTGCGCGCGCGCGCGTGCGCGGTGGTAGTTGAAAGAAGAGACAATAGCAGAAAAGTAAGTGGTTGCAAGACAATTAAAATCAGGAAAGATACGGCAGCATGGCAGCTGAGGGACTGTCCAAACAGTGACTGAGAACCAAGAGGATCAAATTAGAGGAGAGAGGTCCAGAGAATGGGCAAAGAAGGAGGGGCGAGAGAAGGAGGAGGTAGTCAGGGTCTATAACAGTTTCCTGAGGCTGCAGTAACAGATTACTAAAAATTTTGTGGCTTAAAAAATAGAAGGAATTTATTTCTTACAGTTCTGGAGGGTAGAAGCCAAAAATCAAGGTGTCAGCAGGGCCAGGCTCTCCAAGAAGCTCTAGGAGGTGAGTCCTCCTTGCACCTTCCAGCTTCTGATGGCTGTCAGCATTCTGGGGCTTGTGGTTGCCTCGAAGTCAGATCTCTGCCGCTGTCTTCACATAGCTTCCTCTTTTCTGTGTGTGTCTTTTATAAGGACCTTTGTTGTTAGATTTACGGCTGAATTGGATAATTTAGAATGATATCTTCATCTCAAGATCCTTCATGGTATCTGCAAAGATCCTTTTTCCAGATAATGTAAAATTCAAGGGTTCTAGAAGTTAGGATGTGGACCTATCTTTTGGGGGCCAACATTTAGCTTATCACAGGGTGGGGGATGATAAAAAGTAGGAGGAAATAGGCCAATAGGTCAGGACAAGGGGCTCAGAACCCAAGCCAATAACTGGTAAGAATGAAGAATGTGGGCACTCCTCTTTTTTGTATTCTGGTAGGGTGTGGAGGGACCGAGGTAGCCACTGGAAGGGCTGGGCCACAGCAGCCTTCTGTGTTTGCCTCCTGCCTTCCCCATTCCCTCCCTTTTTTTCTCCTATGAGAGTGTAGCGAGCAAGATGAAGTCACTCATGTCAGGCAGGGCTGTGTCAAGCAATGATGCAAGCAGCCAAGGGCATTGCCAGTACCAGACACACTCAGAACTGCTAGCCAGTAGAAACAGAGGAGGTCTGCAAAGGCCCAAGATTGATTAAATCCTTTTAAAGAGAGGATTTTTGTAGCAAACTGTCAGACTCCTCAGACACTGACCCCTCTATGTCCGACCACTTCAGAAAGGCAACTGCTTCAGAAGGCTCTGTCTGATTGATCTCTGAAAAGAACGGAGATCCTTCACTGCTGGAATATAATACAGTAAGTGTTGAGAACTGACTTGGACCAGATGGAGGCCTCATTAAACTGCATGTTCACAGAGTGACTTGGAGTCTAGTTCATTAACTTCCTACCCTCTGTTTTGTCTTGTGTGATGTTGTGTGACTTGTCTTGTGCTTTGCTTTGTGTGACATGTAAGAAGCCAAGCTAAAACACATGATGAAATGCCATTGAGTTTGGAATCCTGAATCTGCTTTATGATCATGGTAACCTTGCTTTATGATTAAATAAAGCTGGCATTGTAGAAAGACACAACTGGAATGTGTGCCTTCTTCATAGCATGCTCATGACAGAGATCTTCTGGGGAAAATCCTCCCTCCCATTTTTAAAATTTTCATTATTGTGGTAAGAATACTTAACATGAGATCTATCCTCTTAATAGAATCTTAAGTGTAAACACAGTATTGTTAACCTTAGGCACAATGTTTCACATTCATCTTGCTTATCTGGAACTTTATATCCATCAGTCAGCAACTCCCCACTCCTCCCTCCACCCCCTGCCCCTGACAACCATTATTCTACTCTCGCCTTCTCTTTGACTATTTCAGATACTTCATATAAGTGGCTCATGCAGTATTTGTCCTTCTGCAAATGGCTTATTTCACGTAACATAATGTCCTCCAGGTTCATCTATGTTCTTGCATATTGCAGATTTTCCTTCTTGTTTAACGATGAATACTATTCCATTGTGCATATATACCATAATTTTTGATCCATTCATCTGTTATTGGACATTTATGTTGCTTCCAAATCTGGGCTATTGTAAATAATGCTGATATGAAGGTGGAAGTACAGTTACCTCTTTGAGCTCCTGATTTCAATTCTTTTGGATATATACGCAGAAATGGGATTGTTGGATTATATGGTAGTTTTTTTTTTTTAAGATTTTATTTATTTATTTGACAGAGTGAGCCAGAGAGCATGAGCAGGCAGAGCGGAAGGAGGAGAAGCAGACTCCCCACTGAGCAGGGAGCCCGATGTGGGGCTTGCTCCTGGGACTCTGGGATCATGACCTGAGCCAAAGACAGACACTTAACTGACTGAGCCATCCAGGCACCCTTATTTTTTTTTTCTTAAGATTTTATTTATTTGAGAGAGAGTGAGACAGAGAAAGCATGGGTGGGGGAGGGGAGCAGGAGGGGCAGAGGCAGAAGCAGAAGCAGACTCTCTGCTGAGCAGGGTGCCCAACATAGGGCTCCATCCCAGGACCCCAGGATCATGACCTGAGCCAAAGGCAGCGGCTTAACAACTGAGCCACCTAGGCGCCTCCCCCCTTTTTAAAAAAAAGATTTTATTTATTTACTTTAGAAAGAGAGAGACCCTCGAGCAGGGGGAAGAGTAGAGGGAGAAGAGGCTTAGGGGATAATCTCTAGTACACTCTGAGCTGAGTCCAACCCAGGGCTCTATCCCAGAACCCTGAGATAATGACCCGAACTGAAACCAAGAGTTGGACACTCAAACACTGAGCTGCCCAGGGGCCCCTAAGTGAGTTCTATTTTTAATTTTTTGTTTTCAAACGTGGTGCCACCAATTTATATTCCCATTGGCACACACAGAGTTTCCATCTTCTCCAGCACCCTGATTTATTAGCTCTGTCTGTTCCTTCTTAAGAACAAAAGTTTATTCTTTTAGCTTCCCATCCCTAGAATCATGGTCCTTTCTAAAGCCTATGAGAAAAAAATTTTTTTCAATTAATTTCTTTTTTAAGTCCACTTTCTAATTTGAAAATACATGTTCTTCAGTCCTATCCTCTTTCAGTGTGACTTCTACCATGGCATGGTCAATCGTCCAGGGTTTCTGTTAGTCTAACACTATTGATTTGATCTAGGTGTGAACCAGTAGTCCTTCCTCTCCACACTTTACCACTGGGAGGTAACATGGTAAGTGAAGGTAAGTGAAGGTAAGTGAAGAATGCATCTAATAGATTTGTTTGGGCAGATATCTGGAGATGAGTTGTATTAATCAGGATAGGCTAATCATGCTGCAGTAACAAGAAACCACAAATCTCCATAGACAATAAGAACAAAGGTAGGCTTCTTATAGCCAATACCCATCCTTGGTTGGCTGTGCTCCATGTCATCTTTACTCAGGGACCTAGGCGCATGAAACACCAGAACACTATGGGTTGTCATGGCAGAGGGAAAAGAGAGCATAGTGAACCACATGTTAGTCCTCATTTGTAACACATGTCACTTTTTATGGGGAAGCGGAATCACCTGGCCAAGATAGTCATTCAACAGGTCAAGGAGCTATAATTCTCTCCTAGGGAGGTGACATGACTATGAGATGAACAATAAAATAAACTTGTACAGAGGATCTTCAGCAAATCCATGATCCTATGGACCCAAAAAACTCTGGTCTCCCCATACTACCAACAAGAATTCACACTCCATACAACAAGTGCCTGCTTATAATTTTCCCTCACTTAGTGGGGTTATAAAACCAACCTCTCTAGAGGATGTAACAATAACAAAAATCTCAATGGCTAACAATAGAATTCTATTTCTCATATGTAGCATGTCTGTCATGGGTTGGGCATTTGGATGTGCAATATACCCTCTGTTGGAGAGAGGCTGCATTTGATGACTTCTGTGAGTCCCCAAAAGATTCTACAATGTATACATCTATCCTGATTGTATGGAGGATGCTGTTATGGGGAGCTACATTCAGGGACCCCAATATGTCTTACTGTTGTTGTTGTTGTTTTAAAGAGAAAAGTGTCTGGCCTGATGAATAAATGTTATTACTTATGAAACATAATGTATGTTCCATGTCAAACTGGACAGTTTGTAGTTCATTCCCAAGACATTCTGTTCTTCCTTTTTCACCACAGTGCCTCTCAGCTTTATAGGGTTTCAAATGGTTATTGCCAACCTGAAATCACTTTGCTCTTTGATGTGAAAAGAGCAAAAACACCAAAAACAAAAAAACAAAAAAACAGTGAAATATCATAGCCTGTGGTCTGTGTGCAGCCCAAGAGCTTCCTCAAAATGTCTATGACTTTCCGAGTAATTTTATACCTTGTAGTCATTTGTGGTTTTAGTGCCTGATGTTTCAAGCTTACTTGGGTGTCATCTCCAGTCTTCTTTGTTTTTGCAGATGCAGACTGAAAACTTAGAACTTTGTCTCCACCTTTTTACCTCCCAAAACCAACCACCTCCAACACAGGAATCCTACAAGGCAGTACTCACTGAAGGTCTGGTGTAGCTAGCTCAGCCCCCTCCCACTTGAAAACATTTCTCAAGGAACTACTTTTTTCCTTCCCTGGCCTCCCCCTAGGATTTTGGTTTCCCCAGCTTTCCCCTAATTCAATCCCGTTCACTTTATTATGCAGAGCTGTTTAATTCTCTTTCCTTCTACTCTGCCCCAGGCTTGACTTTACATAGCCAAAGATTCATTAATGTCTCCATAAAACAAAGGGCCATTTATGCAATACTGAATCACTGGCAGAGATCTAGTAATTTCTTTCTCATTTTCTCTTACTATGTGGGTGTAAGAAAGCTGTGTGGACATTTATTTTTCTTCCTAGAAGAAGGCTGAAGTGGCTACAGTTTGGGTTTTTTTTTTTTTAAGAATTTTCTTTTTTTTTTAAGATTTTATTTATTTATTTTTGTCAGAGAGAGAGAGAGAGAAAGGGAGTAAGCACAGGCAGACAGAGTGGCAGGCAGAGGCAGAGGGAGAAGCAGGCTCCCTGTTGAGCAAGGAGACCCATGTGGGACTCGATCCCAGGACACCGGGATCATGACCCAAGCCGAAGGCAGCTGCTTAACCAACTAAGCCACCCAGGCGTCCCCAGTTTGGGTTTTAAATAATATTTTCCCTCCTCCTTTCAGGTATATGTGACATCTATTTCTCATAAACTTATTGAAAACAAACTTGGTCTCAGAACTCTTCTACACTCTTAAAAATTGAGAACCCTAAACAAACTTTGTTTCTATGTGTTTTATCTATTGATATTTACATTAGAAATTAAAACCAAAACCTAAAATATTCATTTAAAAACAAAAATAATTCCATTCCTCGTTAACATAAATGAGACCCTTTTGTGAAAAAAATATATTTCAGAAACAAAGTTTGCGCAAATGGCACGGTCTTACATTTTTGCAAACCTCTTTAAAGTCTGGCCTAATAGAAGACAGCTGTTCTGCATTCAGCATATTTGCAATGTCACAAGTCACACGGCTTCTGGAAAACTCAACTGTGTACAACTTGTGAGAGAATGATAGTGAAAGGCAGGTGTCAGGAAGATAATTTTTATCTTGCTGACCACGCTTTGCCAACCGCTGTTTTAACGCACCCTAGTCGTGTAGTCTCCTTAAAAAGAAAGAGCAACCAACAGGTGAATTAAACTGAGCCTTGAGTCAACATGCAGAAAGAACTCATTAGCTAACTTGTGGTTAACTTAAATTACTGACTTAAGAGGGTATTTAAAAACTGTATGTCAAGGATGAACAGAAACAGGGGACACTTCTGCCCTTGTCTTCGTCTGATGAGTTCCGCCTCATCTTTTCAAATCTGCCTTCTCTGGGTGATGCCTCCTCTACTGTACTCTTCTCCAACATAAATAATGATAACAGCGTTCTTACTAACAGCGGTAATTTATTGGTCACTGCGAGCCAAGTAGCTCCAAAACACTTCCCACGTGTTACCGCCTTCAACTGTCACAATAACACTGCCTTAATTTTACCGATCAGGTGGCTGTAGGCTGAAAAATAATGGCCCCTGGCCTCTGTG
The DNA here is from genome assembly GCA_003697995.1 of Taxidea taxus jeffersonii. Classification (NCBI taxonomy): domain Eukaryota; kingdom Metazoa; phylum Chordata; class Mammalia; order Carnivora; family Mustelidae; genus Taxidea; species Taxidea taxus. The sequence continues at coordinate 82,795 of ML103705.1, read as the reverse complement.
CCTCGCTCACCTGCTCTACCGTAGCAAGTGGTCACCGACCACGTGCTTTGAGTCCTGGAGGTCAAGGGTCGCTTCCAGTGCATCCCACTCCCCGACCGGCGCCCAGTCAGTGGGAGAGCCAAAAAACGGGAGTCAGCCTGCCGGCTTCCCGATCCTCTGGCTCCCGGTGCCCACACACCCCAAGCGGGACCTCCCGCCCCAAGGCCAAGGCCTCGGAGGTTGCGGGGAGGAGAAAGGGGCTGAGACCTGAACCTTTCTCCTCTCACCGCGGTCACCCTGCGGAGGCCGGAACCTTTCTTCTCGCATCGCGTTGGCGGGGGAGGCGTGCGGAGCCGGAAACGGTCCTCCAGCGGCCGGGTGCACGCCGCGGTCGCAAGCTGCTGACGTGTGCCGGCCAGGAAGGGTGCCGGGGGCGTAGGTCGCTATGGCGGTGGATATCACGCTGCTATTCCGGGCCAGCGTCAAGACCGTGAAGACGCGCAACAAAGCGCTGGGAGTGGCAGTGGGCGGCGGGGTCGATGGCAGCCGCGACGAGCTGTTCCGCCGGAGCCCCCGGCCCAAGGGCGACTTCTCCAGCCGGGCGCGGGAAGTGGTGAGCTGGTTGCTATGGAAACGGCGGGAGGGCGAGGGGGGCGGACCCGCGACGTGGACCCCAGACCCCAAACCAGCCTCTGTCCGCTATTCACTGTCTGAAGGAGCAGCTTGGAGGAGAAAGTGCTCCTAAGTGGGGACAGGAGAGTTGGTATCAGGGAGCCTCCAGCTGTCTTGGGAAAGGAACAGCCTTATTTCGGGGAATGGGAACACATTTGGGGAAACTCGAGAATCTCTTGTATGCAGTTCTTGGGCTGCTTGGCGAGGTATTGAGGTCACAGTCACTGCAGACTTAAACGTCGGGGAAACTTCCCCACAGGCCTTTGCTATTGTGTGTCAGCACCGACCACAGTGTATTTGCCTCTTGTGTTTACTTGTTTCTCTTCCACCCCTTCCTGGCTCAGTGAGGTCAAAGATCATATTATACCTGATCTTTCCCTTCCGCTTGCATCCTGCTATAGGTTCAGAGCTACATGCTGGGGATCAGTAGGTCTTGAGACTGGCTTAGGGTAACCTTTCACAAACACAGTGTTATTTAAGATTTTTTAATTTATTTATTAGTTAGAGAGAGAGAGAGCGAGCACAGGAGCACAGGCAGACAGAGAGGCAGGCAGAGGCAGAGGGAGAAGCAGGCTCCCTGCCGAGCGAAGGAGCCCGATGTGGGACTCGATCCCAGGACGCCGGGATCAGGACCTGAGCCGAAGGCAGCCGCTTAACCAACTGAGCCACCCAGGCGTCCCACACTGTGTGCTATTTAAACTGCTTTCTGTTCTCTAACAGTGGGCTTTCATTCAGGAGAGCAGGGAACTTCTTGAGGACAGGAACAGTGCTGGTGTCACCTCAGAACCCCAATGCCTACCCCTAGCGCTGCCCAGGAAATGTTTTTTGAATGAAGGAATGGACAAATGGTTGTCTGTCTTCTCCACTGAACAGGAAACTCTCTAAGTGGAGAGAGAATGTTGGCCTGGTTCACTTTTGTATCCTTGGCCCCAAGGTTGGATCTAGTATTTGTGGAGCTTGAAGCTTATACAGTTCTCTCTGTCCTTTTTAAGAAAGAAGAGTACAAAATCACAGGAAGAGGTTCAGAGCTTTGGAACGGGCAAGTGAGGGGCCCTCAAACTAAAACTTCATTAATTTCATGCTATATCCCCTTCTCTTTGGCATGCAGTCCAATGCCTGGCACACTGTAGGGCTCTAGATAGTTTTCAATGAATATATGCATGAATTAACGTGTGGCAGTTTGCAGAGGACATGGGAGGATCAGAAGGCGGATTGGACCAGATGAAGACACTCAGTCCATCAGTAAACATCTATTAGGCACCTGCCTTCTGTCCAGCACCTTGTTAGAATATCACAGTTTAAAAGGAGTGGTGGGGGAGATAGTAACAACAGAAGCACCATACCTCCTCCTAGATAGCGTGTAGAGTACAGAGGTGAATATGGTCAGCTCTACCTGAGGGCCAAAAAAGGCCTTTTAGAGGTGGTGATGCCTGAAACAAATCTTAAAAGAGGAGTAGTTGATTCCAGTACAGAGAATCACTGAGATGCTAAGAGTGTGCACAAAGGTGTGGAGAGAAGTAACTTTTGTGCTCAATTTATGTGTACTCAATGCATATGTACCCATTAAATTGCAAAGAAATTAGTAATGATATTTCAGGGTTGTTTTTTTTTTTTTTGAAGAACTTATATTGTCTGAATTACGCCAAATAATGAGGAGCCACTCTGCAATGTTACTGAATTGTTTTGATAAGCTTTTGAGTGTGGCTGGAATGCGGGAACTTTGCTCTACTGGCAAACGAATGTTAGGTGGTAGAGAGAGCACTAGAGAAGGAGCTAAGAGACCAAGTTGTTGTTTTAACCCTTTAACTATTAGCTGTATGAGGTTATTAAGCAAGTTTTATGGCCTTAGTTTATTTACCTGTAAATGTTCCCTTTTTTCCCCTTCAAACAGCAGAAAACTTTTAAACTGTGTTGATTTCCTATTTATAGCAGATGGAAGGAGGAGCTTCTCAGGTTGAAATGAGAGGAAAGGAAACTAGGATGTTCTCTCTCTACCTCCCCCCAGGTTGGCCTAGGCTCTTCCTGAGGCTCCTCCTGTGGAATTGTGGCATGTAGAAGTCACAGTTGGTTTTGGGAGGTCCCTTTCTAACTCTGAAATCACTGATTGAAGAGCACTGGGCTAATTTTGGATCCTGTTCTGGAGTAGGGGATATGCAAGTGGTAAAGACAAGAAGCACAGCTGGGATGACACGCCTTAAGGAGGTTTAGGCCTTGGGCTTTTCCCTAAGTGATAAGAACATGCCTTAGGCTTTTGAATTAATGAGGCTCAAGGGCAGTAACAGGACCCTGGGGTGCTGAATTTCCTGTCACCAGAGACAATCAGAGGGATGACTGCTTATCAGAGATGTTGGAGAAGAATTTTGCACCTTAGAGGGTTAGATTGCATGCCACTGAAAAGTCCAATTCTGATATTTGATGATGTAGGTAGGTGCTAAGGCTTGGAGAATCTGTGAAGAAGGGGGACATAGGCTGCATTATTCAGGATTACTGCCCCTCCTAACATAGCAAAAATATGCATTCTTTTGAGGAATTTTGATTTTTATGTTGTGGTTGCTTTGTGTGTTACCTCCTGTTCTTGCAACCATTCCCTCCACAATCCCCCTGCCACGAAACGTAGAGTAGAGCCAGTGAGGGGTGTCCCATGCTCTTGCCACAGTCACATGCATCAGAAGGCTGGCTGTTATTTTGTTTGGCCTGGATTCCTTATACATAAAAGTCTGGCCAGTGCTAGAACACATAATCTGGTTCGGGGTTAGCTCTGGTCGTTAGACCTAAGGAAATGTAGCAAGTTATAGTAATGCCTTCGGTTGGATGTCTTCCTTGAGGTGCACTCTGTCATTTCTAGGATGCACATTACCTGATTAACTTCTAGTTCTTCTCATTCCTCAGTTTGGACAAAGCATATTCCTGATGTCAGTTTTTCATCTCACTGAATTGTTGTAGAGGTTTTATTAAGATTAATAAAACTTTGTTGATTTTTAATTTTCCCCCTTTGGCTGGTTTCTTCAGCATCATTCCTTTTAAATATTTAACTTTTGTGCTCAATTTTGCTGAATTCAAGTATACTCAATGCATGTGTGCTCATTAAATTACAAACAGATGGTAACGACATTTCCTATCTTGGGGTGAGGAACTTTCTGTATCTGAAGAACTCCAAACAATGACGAGTATGCTGCTTTGCAGGGGGAACTGGATTAGTCAACTCTTTTAGTCTGTGAGGTGAATGGGGACCTGGGAAGTAGACAAAGCATGGGGACTCAGATATAGAAGATGTGGATTCAGATATGGGCTCTGCTACTTAGAAGTGGGTGACTTGGGCAAGTCCTCTTACTTGAGGATCATTTTCCACTACTGTCACATAGGCGTGATCCTACATTACTGAACTAACTCCTAGGCTAATTACCATGAGACTGTGTGTCATAGAGAACCACACTGATTGTTACTGTTCCCCATTGCCCCCTACCTTTACCGTATGTAGGCCATTCAGACATTTTCATCAGTGGCTCTCAGCTATATTCCCCAAGCCAGTTAGCTTCCCCATACTTTCCTTCCTTTCTTGTGAAGAGGAACCAAGGAGGTACACAGAGGAACCATGAAAATCCTGTGCAAAAGCCAGGAGCATCGGTAATGCGGATCACAGCATCCCTCTGTGAAGGTGAAACTCTTTATCAGCAGTGAAAAGTGCAGCTGTGCCTCTCTCTTCCTCCCTGTGACTACGGAAACCAGTGCTAATTTCCTAGATCTTACGGCTCAGAATCCTTTGTGGCATTGTGGCTTAGGCAGCCGTTTATTGGGCCTGGCAATCAAGTTGAGATCTGCTTGACATCCTGTCTCACAGAGTGAAAACAGAATCTGTATGCTTAAAGCAGAACCATGGACTTTTTTTGTTAAGTACTTAAAAGGATCTCAAGTTCATATTGTTCAGGCATCTCATTTTGTAGGTGGGAAAACAAACCCAGGTAAGTGAAATGACTTGCTCAGAGTCTTAATAGCTGAGTCATAGGACTGAGCCAGATGTAGAAGCCAGGCCATTTGACCCTAGTTTGATGCTGTTTATTTCCCATGCTACATCCCCATACCTTTTAATCCAGACATCCTTTGGCTTTTGAATGGCAGTTGAGTTCCTTCTTGAGCAAATATGAAATTCATAACTGGATCTTGAATGGGTTTCAAGCAGAAGGACCTGAGTTTGAATGCCTTTTACTGTTTGAATTTGAAGGCCCTGTGCTTACTGTATGGACTTGGGCAAGTTACTTAACCTCAGTTTCCTCCCTTCTAAAATTGAGTAATAGCAGCCTTAGAAGATTGTTACACAGATGAACTGAGGAAAGGTATGCATGTCCCTGCAAAAGTGTGAATTCTTGGGGTTGCAAGTAGCAGTAACCTAATATAAGCTAACCTGAGCAAATTGGGATTGTCTTGGCTCACGTAACTGGGAAACACAGGGGATAGAGCTTCCTTCTCCAGTGCTTATCCATAAAACCCGGGAAAGGACTCTAGTTGGTTCTGCTTGCATCCTGAGCCCTCATTATGGCCGTAGGGGGTTCTGCTGTATGAGGTTATTAAGCAAGTTTTATGGCCTTAGTTTATTTACCTGTAAATGTTCCCTTGTTTGGCCCTCATATGGCCAAGTCATATGTCCACCCCAACATGTGGCCAAAGGTGGGTTGGATGCTATGATTATCCCCTCTCTAGAACTTTGGAGAAGGGAGTGCTCTGAGGAGGAGTAGGCAGTAAGGGCAGGCAGGGGATACCAACTGAAATGTACCTCACGGAGCCTGGCACAGTGCCTGACCTGCCTTCTGAGCTGCTTGGTTGTCTTCAGCTCTGTGGGGAAGGAAAATGGAGAATCATGCAAGTTTGTAGGGACAGACTTTTGGTGTGGGCATTTGTGTGGAGATGCCTTCTGGTGTCAGCTTTTCATTATCTTACTGCTTTATAAAGGTTGCAGAGTCCCCACATGGGGAACCAGGATCCTCTGAGAAGCCAGGCTGGGCCCAGGGCAGCAGGAGCCAATGAGCGGCTCTGAACAGACCATCAGGAGACTTGCACTGTAGTGTAAGGTCTGACACGGGGGGCCAGGCCGCAGGCTCTGTGGGCCTAAGTTTCCACTCTGGTTACACTGAGCACTTGGACTATGTAACTGCAGTGATTTCTTGTAAAACAAAGATGTTCTGATTACTTGTCACATAATAGCGACCCTGGGCTCTGGAAATTCTATTTTCAGATAAGGCTCGCAGATGAAGTTTTCTTTGTTTACTACACATTGCTTTTGTAAAAGCTGAACATTTTTAATTTATTTGAATTTTTAAGGAACTGATTATCTTGAGTGTTTGCCTAAAATTCAAAGTTCTTAGAGTGGCCCAAAGCCAGAAGCTCTGGTCCTGCTGCCTGTCTGACCTCACCTCCTGTCCCCCTTCCTCTTGCTCACTCTGTTACAGCTGCCCTAACCCCTTTGCTTTTCTCCCATGAACAGATAAGTTCCTACCTTAGGACCTTTGTGTTTGTCGTTCCCTCTACATGGGACACATCTCACCCAGGTTCTGTGTGGTTTGATTTTCAGGTCTCTGCTCATATGTTGCCTCCATGAGACCTTCCTTGAGTGCCCTGTTTAAAGTAGCATCCTTTCCCTGCCCCTCACCCTGCTGTATTCTTTTCATTATCTATATCTTGCATCCTTTTACTTATGTGTAGCCACTGGAATTTGTACTTTGTGAAGACAAAGACTTTGTGCTGTCTACCACCGAATCCATAGGTTCTAGACAGGGCAGGGACCTAGGTAATCAATATTTCTTGTCCCTTTGCTTTCAGTTTTGGAGCTAGTTGATCTCTGTGCAAGGGTCCTTCCAATTCTAGAAATGTGTGATTCTAATAAGATTCCTGAATAATACTCAGTATACATTTACACTTAATCCAATATCTGGAATAAACATTAAGTAGTCTCTTATATTATTAAGATTCAGTGCTGACCTCAAGATGTTTACAGTCTTGCGGAGAAGTAGACATACAAATAGCACAACTTTTGAGGTGATAGCTGTTTGAGGGACAACTGTAACCCTGTCAGCATTGAGTCCCCAGGTCCTCCTTGATTCCTTTGACATCACATGGTTTACCTTGTGTGCCTGTGTAGGGACCCAGAAGTTGAGCTGGGAGGGACCGCCTGGATTATCAACCAGAGCAGCTGGAAATAGACATTATTCCAAGGATTCAGTGTAATATGGAACTGGGGATTTCAGTCCAGGGTGCATGCTTCTAAGAAGCAGTATCAGGCAGCAGGTGCCGGGGGTCAGTGAGAAACTGGACATAGGGCCACACAGGACAGGAATAGATCAGGAAATAATGCAGATTTAGGATGTAGGCTGCAAACAGAGCATGCATTTGTTAAATCATATAGATTTTTTTTCTTTTTTAAAACAGAACCTTATTGCAAATGAAATAAGGAGCAGCTTTGGCTAAGGCTGGAGGGAGGGGGCTAGGAAGAAAGGGATTCATTAGCCAGCCTGTCCCTCTGCCACCCCTTCTTGAGGAGCCCCTTGGAAATCAAACATAGGATTCAGAGACATACAGGTTAAAAACCACTGTGTTAATGTTCTCTTTTAGCTTCATGATACTGTGTTTTTATGGATCATATTAACTGTGTACTGCAATTTTTGAAATTCTGTTTATTTAGTAATTCATTTATTCCATCATCCTGTAAGTACTGAATGCCTGGTATGTTTCAGGCATTGTGAGGACACGAAAAGCTAGCTATGAGACGTATGCTTTGGAAATACAGATAAAGGGTAAATAAATCTCCTTGAGGAGTCAGTGGTAGATCAACCTGGACTTTGAAGGACAAGAACTGTTCTGCCAGACAAAGGAAAGGTGATAAATCATGTTCCTGGCCGAAGGAAGAGTATAAGCAGAGGCCCCGATGCACAACAGCAGGGTGATGGGGGGAGCAGAGGCAAGACTGTGGCAGGGGAGCCCTTTTCTGGACAAGGCCTGGGGGAGGGTCAGAGGAACCAGGAGATAAGGTTTGGCTGGACTGGATAGAGCATGTGGACAATTTGGCCCAGGGGCCAAGGCTGACCTGCTGCCCACTTTTTGAAAACAAGGCATTCTTGAAATGAGGCCATCTTCATTTGTGTACATACAGGCTGTGGATGCTTTTGTGCTGGAATGGCAGAGTTGTAGTCTAGAGGGCCCTGCAAAGCCTAAAATATTTATTCTCTGGTCCTATGGAGGGAAAGTTTGGCACCCCTTGGGTGAGAGCACCGTCAGCAGTGCTGTAGAGTTTGGGCTTTGTGCTCTGAGCTGTGCAAGCAGAGGCATGAAAGGACCATATTTGTGTTTTAAAATAATCAGCAGTATTGAAGGTGGGTTTGGAGTGTCACAAGACTGACCTAGAAGAGCTAACTGGGAAGCTGTTGAAGCCAGTCGGGAGAAAGTGGTGAACTGGAGGTGGTGGGGTTGGCCAGGTGTGGATGGATGAAGTAGATATGCAGCAGGCAGTAACAAGTGGGGTTAGAAGAATGAAGAAGTAAAATAATTCCCAGCTTTCTGGCTAGAAAGTTAAATGGTAATAGACATCACCATAAATTTGTTCCCGAAATTAGAGTAGAATTCCAGTTACTCATGCCTTCTTTTGGTTCTAAACAGTAGAGAATACATCCAAGTAGCCTGATGGACATTGGAGTTTTATGAAGACAGCAAGTGGTGGGGGCACTGGGATGGCTCAGTTGGTTGATAGGCCTACTCTTGTTTTGGCTTAGGTCATGATCTTGTGGGTTACGGGATCGAGCCCCACATTGGGCTCCATGCTCGGCTTGGAGTCTGCTTGTCCCTCTCCCTTTGTTCCTCCCACCACTCAAGCTTGCTCTGTTTCTCAAATAAATCTTAGAAAAAAGAAAAATCTTAGGAAAAAAAAAAAGAAGACAAGTCTCCAAGATAAGTCTTCAATGGCTTTCTGGTAAACCTGAATTGGAGAGCAAAGCTGGAACCCAGTCGGGCCCTCCCACTTTGTCATATTTCTATCCTGGAGACCATTGAGTCTGCAAAATAGGCACCTGGGACATATGCCCAGCCAACTGCCTGGAGCTGTGCAATGAGCCTCACATCCAGCAAACTCTGGCCTGGGCCTTGGGATGGTGAGAAGTGGAAGAAGGTAATTCAGGCTCACCAGATGGAAGATGGGGATAGAGACTCAGTGGGGTGCCTTTCAATGCCAGGTTCTTGTGCAGAGTTCTCTTCCCCTCAGTTGTGCTTTCTTCATTCTTGAAAGAGACTCATCTTGGTGGTCATGATTGTATCACATACTACAAAGATGTGGTGCCAGGCATAGTCAGTTGGTTTTCTCCTTCATGCCAAGAAACATATAGAATGGGTCAGTTTTCTCTTTCAAGTTTCTAGTTGGCAAATCACCAGCAGTTCAGTGTATCACCTACTAGGACAAGGCTGCTGATATGGGTCCCCTGAGGATGACTTTTTTTTTTTTTTTTAAGATTCTTTATTTATTTATTTGTCGGGGAGAGAGAGAGAGAGAGGAAGCAGAAGCACAGAGAGCTGCAGGCAGAACAGGCAGAGCAAGAAGCAGGCTTCCTGCTGGGCAAGAAACCCAATTCGGGACTTGATCCCAGGACCTTGGGATCATAACCTGAGCTGAAGGCAGTTACTTAACCAACTGAGCCACCCAGGTGTCCCGAGGATGACATTTTTAATGAATTCTTCCTTAAAGAACCTTCCTGAGGGTCTGGCTGTCCCTCAGGCTTGAGAACCAGATTTGTCAACATATTGAGGATAGAACTATCTATTGGGACAGATATCAACCAAGCTCACATCAACTTGTATAAAAGTTCATTTATTTTGAGCAGTGTAATTAGTACTCAAGAGGATACAAATTCTGGAAAATCAGTCAGTTTGGGGCTTCTGCTGTAGGTTAGGAGCTCTGGTAAGGACTTTATGTACCTGATCTCATTTAACTTTTATCTTTTGGGAAAGATAGAAATTCAGTATTATTGATTTAAAAATATTGATATTATGAATAATATTCTAATGATGGAATTCATATAAACGATGTTTGAGGTTTGTTACATGGAAATCCATATGGGCTCCCTCTGGTGGGCAAAGATCAGTGAAGTCTACAGTGGTTAATTATGGCTTGTATATAGACAACTCATTGAGTTTATGACATAGTAGGTTTAAAACTGACTTAAAAGAGGCCCCTTCAGAACCCGACTGAAAGAAAGTGAGTAAACTAGAGGAATGAAAGGATGATGTGTTGAATGATGAACTTCTATAACTTAGATATTAAAGCTTGCAACCCAGTTTTAGTTTAAAATTCAGTAGTACTTTTTTTCCCTTGACTTTCAGGTTCTCAAAGTCGGTAAATACTGGAGTTCAAAGTGTGTAAATATTAGAGTTTCCTCCTCCTCCTTGTCACAATCCAGTGTATGGCTATTTGTTAAAACTCTCTGTTGCAGCACATAAGGTATATGCTTAACCAAGAGTGCGAATCTTTCCATTTCAAACCACTGTACACTTTTCTGTTCACTTTTTAGTTGGATGATAATAAAACCCTGGTAAATGAACATTTGCATTTTACAGTCTAAATAGAAGTGACAGCCTGCAGCATATCTTGACTCCAGAATTGAGAAAGGAATTAAAAAGCATAGGTTTTGAATTATAAATACTTCTAGACTTTGTTGTTAATTAACTGGGTGATCTTAGAAAACTCACCTAATGTCTTTTGTTTTTTGTTTCTCGCTTTTTCTTGTTTGTTTAGTGAGGGGCTTTGGCTAGATAAACCTTAAGGACCTTTTCAACAGGACGGTTCCAGGATTTAGTACTCTTCTTTCTGAAAGTCCCAGGATATATCTGAACATGGTTTTTGCAGTGACGACTGCTTAGTGTCTTGTGTGACTTTCTCCTTGAGTTCCTACGTACTCATAATTTTTCACCTAGATGAGACAATGAGTTTGTTTTTCAAAGCTTGAGTTTGGTATGTTTCTTTCTGTAAATGCATTTGATGTAGTAGTGAGTCTGTACTCTTATAATGGACAGTTATCTGTGGGGTATGTTTTTGAAGTTCACTATTTTAAATCTGACTATTAAAGTACTAAGTGCTCATTAAACAGAGTAAAGAAGAAAAGTTTACAGATAGTACCACTGGCCAGAGATAGCCCCTACTACAGTCTCAGTGCATAGCTTCCAAACGTTTTTCCTATTAAACAAAAAGAATTTTTCTATACTGCTGTTAGGTAGCCCTATTTTTTTTTTCTTTAATTGCTTTTTTTTCTTAACAATGTATTGTGAACATTTTTCTATGTCAGTATATACTGTTCTGGGTCACCAATTTATTTGGCTATATAGTCATTAAAAATAGTTTCACATAGCGGCGCCTGCATGGCTCAGTCTGTTAAGCATCTGACTCCTGGCTTTGGCTCAGGTCATGATCTCAGGGTCCTGAGATGGAGCCTTGTCTCCGGCTGTGCTGGGAGTGGTGCCTGCTTAGAACTCTCTGTCTTCCTCTGCCTCCTTCTCTCTAAATAAGTGGATAAGTAAATAGTTTCATGTAACTTATTTACCTGAACCCCTACTGAAAATATTTGGGCTGCTTTCAGTTTATCACAATTTTTTTTTAAGATTTTTATTTATTTATTTGACAGACAGAGATCACAAGTAGGCCGAGAGGCAGGCAGAGAGAGAGGAAGGGAAGCAGGCTCCCTGCTGAGCAGAGAGCCCGATGTGGGGCTTGATCCCAGGGCCCTGGGACCATGACCTGAGCCGAAGGCAGAGGCTTTAACCCACTGAGCCACCCAGGCGCCCAGTTTATCACTATTTTAAACAATAATACATTTTCACCAAATTTGTCTCAAGTTTATAATCTCTTCAAAGGTAAAAAAAAAAATCTATAATTTCACATGTTTCCTCTTTCATCTTTTCTCAAATATAAAAAAATTGATGTCCTAATATTGATAAAAGGAAAATTATCCCTAAGTTTTTTGAGGGGTTAAATATATTGGAACTTACTGTCAGTGCTGAAAGAGTATAAAAAAGGGGTAGGTAGCAGTTAGGGGTTGAATAGTCAGAAAAGCTGTCAAATTGGAGCAGAGCCTTGAAGAGCAACTGAAATTCACTAAGTGGTGGGTGTGAGCTCAGAGCATGTCAGTGACAGGAAACTGGCTGATTGAGCCAGTGGTGCTTCTTTGTGGGCAGTGTGAATTAAATCCAGAGCGGTGCTTTATGGCCCTACCCCAGAGGCCTCTAGAGCTCTTGTGCAGCATAAATGCACATAAATCAGTGCTCATCCCATATCTGATTAATGACCACTTAAAATTCAGTGAAAACTTTATAGTAGTAACAAAAATTATTTCTAGAAATAGCCTTAATGAGAAATGGAAATGTCCCATTTGAAGAAGACTTCAGAATTTTGTAGAGGGATACGGAAGACTTGAGTAAATGGAAACACATATTGTGTACTGGAAGGGAAGAAAAATTGTAAAGATATCAATTATTTTGAAATTAATTTGTAGGTTTAGTGCAGCTTTCATCAAAATTGCAACAGAACTCTTTTGAGAGGAACCTGCAAGTGGTTCTGAAATTCACCTAGAAAAAAGGATGTGTGAGAATAATTGCTGAAGAGTGGAAGAGTGTGTGTTGGGGCAAGGATACTAGTTTTGACAGCTATTAAAACATTTTAAAGACAGAAAGTAATATATGTATATATGGATTGATCAGTGAAGCATATAAGGCCAAGTGTGTGTAGGTTACCTTTACAAATATAAAACATAAAATTTATATATAAAATATATACATATATATATAATATAAAAGGGGCATTGTAAATCAGTAAGAAAAAAGGTTTACTCAGTGATGATTTGGGGGATAATTGGTTAGAGCACTCTGAAAAAATTTCTGGTTTGTTTTGTCCATATCTTATTGTATACACATTAAAATTTATTTCTAGATGAACCAAAACTTTCATTGCCAAAGCAAAACTGAAGAAAATAAAAATGAATATGAATATTTTGTCTTATGGAAGTAGGAGGTCTTTGAGTTTAAAAACTAACAGCAGTAGTTATGATAATAGCAACGGTGACTATTTTAATGATGACTGTGGTGGCAACTATCACAGTTACTTTACAAAGAGACATGTATCAATATTCCCAAGTGCAGGGAAATTATTAGGAAAACATAGCATACTGAAGAGGAAATCATGGCATGAGGGAAATTGCTTATATTATCACTTTAGGTTAAAAAATTTACCACCAAAACCAGATAGAATTAAAACTATGTATACGGGGGACACCTGGGTGACTGTCCATTAAGCATCTGACTCTGGATTTCAGCTCATGTTATGATCTCAGGGTCCTGAGATCAAGCCCCACATCAGGCTCCCCACCAGCAGGGAGTCTCCCTCTGCCCCTCCTGAATTAAATAAATAAATCTTTAAACAAGACAATATTATGTATATGAAATTAAAAAAAAACAACAACAAAACTCTAGGTGTGGAAATAGTGATCAGGAGGGAATACATCACAAGTTAACTGTGGCTGTCTCTTGGAGAGGGGACTCGGATGATTTCTTTTTCCTGTTTTTGTCCATCTGAATTTTTTCAGTGAGTACATACTTTGAAATGAAAAGCAAGACAGAAAAAGCAAAACTCTCAGCAGATGAGTTTTCTTTGCTGTGATAGGAAATGGAGAAGAAATTAATATCTTTCAATGCAAAAAGTGTCATAAATAAGTGGTATCTGATTACGTATTAAATGCATGATGGAGGGGGGGCCCTATTTAAAGGAACTCTGTAGTAAAACCTTTTGTAAAGGGAGTAATTTTCCTGTAAGTCAGCTGGATTTTCAACTCGGGCTTTCTGAAGCTCTACAAGAAAATCCTCCACAAATGTTGCATGGATGTTTTACCTTTCTGGTTTGTCATTCTGCAAACTACTCAGCAGTAGCCATAGCTCCCACTTGTTGAGCACCTGTTCTACCTGGCACGGGGCAAAGAGCATTCTCATTTAGTTGACTGTCCTTAATGGGTTACGTTCGTTCCTTTCCTCATGAGGAAACCTATGTGCAGAAGGTTGAGTGAGCTGCCCAGGGTGAGGCAAGGCTGATGAGCGTGCCCTGGGTTCCCAGGCCTTGACTGCATGGCCGTGCACGTGGTGAGGAGTGCTGTTCCAGGTCTTGGAATTCCACAGGTCAGATCACTGGTGATTTTCTCCTTGGCATGTTGGCACATCATCTGCTGTCCTCAGGAGCATATTTTGGCCCATAAATCCTATATATTTGAAAGTTCCTGACTTGCTTGTAGGAGAAATAGAGCTGCCTCCAACCAAGTTTTCTTTCTTTCTTTTTTTTTAAAAATCGACAGTTACCCAGGGGCCATACATTTCTTATAGGCAGTGTTGTGGACTGTTTTTGAGGAAAAGGGGAAAAGGTTTATGGTTTTCATTAGTAAAATCACTGAGAAGGAAGGAGACCCAATTTTTACATTATAGATACTTGACAAAGTGTTGATTTGGTTTTTTTCGTCTGGGACATTAATTTGTTATTTTGTTTATTCACTCAGTAGTTAGTCCCCTGGAGAAATGCAGAGCTGAGATGACTTTTCAGAATTACCCAAGTGACTCGAGGGGTCAGGCCTTTGAAACTGATGTGGTGGTCAGCCATTGGATGCAGGCTTCCCTTAGGGAAGAACCATAATGTTGGGTGAAGCAGCTTCCCCTACTGAGGGCAGTTCCTTAGACAGACTTAGCTGGGAGCCATCGGCAGGCAGTTCTGGAAGTTGGGGGAATGAGGACCTTGATCCTAAAAGCACAGTTGTGCCACACTACGTTTTAGGATTGTTGTGAGGATTGAATGAGCTACTGTATGTAAAGCTATTGGCACTGAGGCTGGTACGTTGTACAGTCTCACTCCACGGCAGCTAATTTTACCAGCTTCTATTTGTCAAGTATCTGCCTGTGACTAAGGAAGGCATTTAGATTGCTATTTAGGATAGATGAGAGAGACTTTCATTTGGCCATCAAATGCTTACACTCTAGAAGTGGACATTCATTCATTCATTCATTCAGTAAACATTTATTGAGCATCTAGTATAGGCTGTGCACTGGTTTTGGCTCTGGCGATAGAGCAAACTTAAGGTAGAATCTCTGCTTTTGTGGAGCTTATATTCCTTTTTTTTTTTTTTTTAAGATTTATTTATTAATGAGAGAGCAAGAGCGTTAATGGGGCGAGGGGCAGAGGCAGAAAGAGAATTCCAAGCAGACTCCACACTGATTATGGAGCCAGAGGTGGGACTCCGTCTCACGACCCTGAGTTCATGACCTGAGCCGAAATCAATAGTTGGATACTTAACTGCTTGAGCCACCCAGGTGCCCCAGTATTCTAATGGGAAACTTAGAGTAAATAAACAGATATGTAAAATACTTGGGTGATAAGTAAACTAGTAAGTTTAAGACATATTCATAACTATCTTCAGTAGACGAACTTCAAGAATTGAGAGGACAGAGAGATTACTACTGGGTAAGGTTGACGGGAGACTTCGCGGAAGAGGTAACATTTAGGTGGGCCTCATAGACTTCCCACAGATGAAAATGGAGAAAGGAGAAGTAGGACAGGAGCACGTGAGGAGGACTCCAAGGTGGGAAAGCACAGGGTGGTAAAATCTATGGAGAAAAGCTCAGCTTAATGGAAGGAGTGTGAGAAATAGCTAATGGAGTGTGCCTTATATTTTCCTTTGGCCCCTCCAGATCCATTCTCTACCTTTTCTGCTCTGTTCTTGCCCCAGGAGGCTGATTTTTATGGCATGCTTGCCTGGGTTTCCTTGTTCTCTGGCTTCTGATTGGGTTCAGCCAGTGGACTGAAAGCCTGCAACAGGAGACTGGAAGCCTGGAAGGAAGAGGGGTTGGTTTTGGAGTGTGGTCGGGGCTTTGCTTCCATAATCCATGACTCAGGATGTCTGCCCACCCTAGGATTTTTTCCTTGTGTCTATCAGGTGTCCTGTGGGGTAGGATGGGGTTAGTCAGCAGGCCAGTACCAGCCAGCAATACACAGGACTGCCTTGCAGCCCCACTCAGTGCTGGCCCTGAAAGGCAATGACAAAGGAATTCCTTCCTATGGATAGACCTTAAACAATTCATCTCTACCTTTTTATTTAAGGTGGTTTTCATAGGAGATCTCTTTCTCTTTCTCCCCCTTTGTAGCTCAACACTGCAGTAAGAAAGTCAAGAATTTCAGCCTCAGACAGATTTTCTTTTAGTGATGTGGCAGTTCATACTTCTCTTCCAAATATGACCTGAAAGGTTAGAGGTGGTAAATGGCTCTTATGGCATTTTGACTATAAATCTGAACTGGAAGAGAATCTGTAACCCATTATCAGATTCTGAATCAAGCTGCCTTGTCCTTCTCCTGTTTCTGTTTCAGTGGAAATGTGTGTTTTTACTCTGTCAATGGACAGTTTACATACCTAATATACCCAATATTTAAAGGGAATTATATAATGAATACTTGATGTGAAAGCGACTAGTTAAATACTTTAACTCCAAGGGATTCCATTAAAGTAATAAGGAAATTACATTTAATTTTAAATGGTAGAAAGATTTTTTAATGTTATTGCTATTAAGCATGTATTACACATACTCAACCCATTTTTTTTGCAAATGAATTCCCAAAGCACAATTCATCTTTATACAGGTGGAAAGGAAATATTCTTGCAAAATACGTAGTTTGATGTTGCCTTCTTAACTATGGAGAGAAGCATACTTTTCCAAAGAATAGGATGTGATGGTTGATTGGAAACTTTTGGTGTTACAGGCTCTTAGCTCTACCTCTTGAAATAAGAAAATATATATAAATGGGTCCCCAGATGAAGGCGTGGTGGGGTACTTTATAGCCCTAATTGACTCCAGACATAGAGGCTGTGATTTGTAAGCAAGCAGTGACAAGAGGAAGTTAAATCAAAATTAAATTAAGGGAAGGAAGGAAAAAAAAAGATATCAAGGAGAGGTGATGAATTTTCTGAAAGCTTCTAAATACCTATCTGTGGGTAAGTGGGAAATCTGTGAATATATCTCAGTTATGTCAAAAGATGAAATCTGGAAACATTTCAGTCCCAAAAAAAGACCTTCTCTCTCTTTTTAAAAGCCTTTTTTATATTCATTACTTGGTACAGCTCAGTCAGTATGGGCATATTTGCTTCTATACTTTTCCATGACTCAAACTGGCAGTAAAAATCAGTATCTCCCATGATACACATGAAGTGATATTTTGGGAGCGTTGGTTTTTCTGTTTATATTTTGGCATTTTGTTGTTCCAGTTTGTGTAAATAAAATTCTCAGAATGAGAGCCTACCAGACGCTCATCCACGCTGAGCGCCATCTTTACAAGGGGGTTCCCTCGGTCTTCCTTTCCTAGGCTTCTCCCAGCCAGTTAATTCTCAGGCCCAAGAGCACAGGAACTGTGTTGCACTCCCCGTCACAGCTCAGAGCACCGTGTAGAGTTCCACACATACTTGTGAAATGAATTAAGCAAAAAGGTGCCTCGGCTTCCTCTTTCTTGTCTATTGCACCGCAGCCATGCAGGTTCAGGCCCTCCCCATCTTGACTCTGAGCTGTGATGCAGGCGAACTGAGCCCTCCTTGTCCTTTGGAGCCGAGCCACTGGGCTGAAAATGCTGCTTTCATCATGTTACTGTGCTCAGAAGCATTCAGTACTGCGCACTCCCCACACAACGGATTCTCAGTTATTTGGCCTGCATTCAAGGGCCCTTATAAAGCTAATATCTACTTTTCCTTTTTTTTTTTAATTTAATTTTATTTATTTATTTGTCAGCGAGAGAGAGCGAGCACAGATAGAGTGGCAGACAGAGTGGCAGGCAGAGGCAGAGGGAGAAGCAGGCCCCCTGCCGAGCAAGGAGCCCGATGTGGAACTTGATCCCAGGACGCTAGGATCATGACCTGAGCTGAAGGCAGCTGCTCAACCAACTGAGCCACCCAGGCGTCCCTACTTTTCCATTTTTACACCACGTGCTCCCTCTATCATCCCACCAGCTTTAACCAACCTACTCCATTTACAGACTCCTCTGCTTTCTTGTCTCCTTGTTTGGCCTCCCCACTGTCTCTTGTGTGGCTGGCTCACTCCCCTTCGTTTACTCAAATTCTTCCCATCTTGAAAGACACGTTCCCTCCTAAACTGGTCTCTTTCTCCTGAATTCAAAGTGTTTGCTGCCACATTACTCATTAAGCAAGGGATTCTGGCTGTGACAGTCTTCGCGTGTCTGTTTTTGTGTTCTCGTGTAATGATTGCACTGTTGCTTAACTTACCAGGTGCTGTGGTGCCATCTCACAAACTGTATTGCTTGCTTTTGGGTGTGGGGGGTGGGAAGGGAGAAGTGGGACTCTGATTTGATGCTTCTTTTTCTTCCCCGCTGGGGCCCTCATAGCCAGCTAGCACTGCAGCCTTGGGACGGGCAGCCACTTCTTCATGTTTGGGTTCCCAGGCCTAGCACCAGGCCTGGCCCACAGGAGGGATGCAGTAGCTGGTGTGTGAGTACAGGAATAGAAGGCATTCTCAAATGTGTGTTTACTAGTTTGACTCAAAACTAAATCAACATCGGTGACTTTCCATCTTTTAAAAGCCATAAAAATCCAGTGTTTCATTTAGCCTTTTTTCGTCACTAACAGTTCTCCCTCCAGCACTTCTTCCTTTTGCCTGCCTCAGCTTCGTGCTGAAATGTAAATCAATTTCCTCCAATTCTTTGCCCTGTGAAATTGGAGAACAGCTGTTTAGTCACCTCCTTATAAATAACCCTTCACCAAGTTAAATTGCCTCGAGGACTTGCTTTCTCCAGATTAAATTATCCCAAAGCCTTTTCTTTTTCTCATAAAGGCCTTTTTAAAAAGAAGTATTTGTTATTTTTTTTATTTCTTTTT
The DNA here is from genome assembly GCA_003697995.1 of Taxidea taxus jeffersonii. Lineage (NCBI taxonomy): Eukaryota > Metazoa > Chordata > Mammalia > Carnivora > Mustelidae > Taxidea > Taxidea taxus. Next base: position 64,229 of record ML103705.1, on the reverse strand, counting down.
CTCCCTCTTTGTAAAACTTTATCCTTTTCATAAGTGGCCCACAGGCTACCCCTACAAGGGCCTGGTTAACGCCGCCTGAAATGGCGGGCACCTTGAGTCTCTCTCTTCCTTGTGTCTGGAGCACCGTGTGGACTGTTTTTATCGCCTGTCAGGTTTCACTTGCTGCTCACTCTTACTCTGTCTTTGTTTTGCCTCTTTCTGTGCATTCCTTCAAACGTATAGCTTGATTTCTTCCCATAAACACTATCTTACTGCATCAGCAACCTTATGGCTACAAGTGAGAGACAACCCATTGCAAATTGGCTGGAACGATCATGGGAATGTTTTGATTTGTATCTCTGGAAAGTCTAGTGGTATGACTTAACCTCCGGCATGGCAGGACCCAGTGGACATAGCAGTGTCACCAAAGACCTGATTTTTCTTGCTCTCTCCATTCTGCCATTCATGGTGTTAGGATCTCCCTTAGGGTACCTCCAAGCTCTTGCTTCATGGTAGCCAAAAGCTATAGTGCTTGCAGACGTTCCTTTCCCATACTACTCCATCTGGAGGAAGAGAGAAGCTCTTTCCTTTTAGTATCCATCAGAATCTTGGAAATGACTTGTATGCTTATCCTTAAATCCAGCCCTGTCTCCAAAGGGAAAGGACATATGCTTAGTTGGTCTGCCTAGAACCCAGCCCTGCCGCCGGACCTGTGTCGCGTCCACCTGGTACACAGAGCTTGAGAGGAGGGGAAGAATGATTTCCAGTGGAAATCTGGGGAGCTATTTCCAGGAGGATGAGAGCTATGGATGTGGGGGGCCACACTTTGAATGGAAGGTGTCTCTGAGAATGAATTCTTTATACATTTACTGTTTATTGAGCATCCAGCATGTGTCACACATACAAGTAGGTACTGGGCATACAAACATGGGTGAGACTTAGAGAAACTCATAGTCTAGTGAGAAGATCGACCTAGAGGCAAATAATTAAAGCATGTTGTAAAAAGTGGTGTTATCAAAGTATGTAGGGCTACAGAAGTTGACGTGAAGCCCTCTTCACTTGAGAGGGGCTGAAGGGGGAAGGGCTTCATAGGAGAGGAGTCTCGAGTTGAGTCTTGAAGAATAAAAGGTATTCCCTAGAATGGCAAAGAAGGGCCATCATCTGGAAGGCATGGTGAACCATAGCAAGTTTTAGCAGAGGACTGATGTAATCAGGGATGGATTTTAGAAAGATCCTACTGCTGGCTATTGGCAGACCAAGCAGAGGTGAGAAGGACTGGCGGCAAGGAGGAAGTTCTGTTGAGACGTGGTGAAAGCCTGAGCCAAGCTGGTGACCATCGGGACCGAGGACAGATGCAAGATCTGTTTGACAGGATTTGGGACTTGTTAGATATAGGAGATGAAACATCAGTGGTTCTAGGTTACTTTGAGGTTTAAATTGTGGGTGACCAGGTGGGTGGCCAAATGAGTTGTTTTGTAGTTATTTGAGGTGCCTGCTGAACAGCCCAGGGACGCGTATTTGGCAGTTGTCAATACAGAAGTGGACCTCAGGAAAGGTTTCCGAGCCCTAACCAGAGCTGTAGATGGGGAGACATCAGAGTCCAGCTCGAGGTTGAGGCCTTAAGGAAGGAGCAAGATTGCCAGAGGGGAACTTCAGGTGAGAAGAGGGCCTCAATTGGCAACATTTGGGAGACCAGCAGAGGCAGGAGTCAGAGAAGTTAGGCATGTGGGTCCCTCCAATAATGGAGCTCTTTTTATCTTGATAAAGTTAATGTCACCTGGGATGGCTTGTGGCCTGGTGGTTTTGAGCAGCGACTCTGTGCTCTAGTACCTACTGGCGGGTGACTTGTAGATAAACTGGTTTAACCTCATTTCCTGATTCCCTAATGGGAATGAGTGGTACCTAATTTTGGAAGGTTGAAAGAGTGAAGCACTTTCAGAGTGCCTGGCATGTAGGAAATGTGATAAAGTATTTGATAAATAAACACAGAAACTAATAAACACATGTGCACACCCTGCGTTTGAGTTCCCATACCACTGGCCACTTAATCCAAAACCCAAAGCTAGTCCGTATGGACTTAAATAATTGACTTGTCTGAAACCTCCGGTGGTTCCCATGCCATAAGGCAAGTATCAGACTTCTTGACAGTTTTCCAGATTATTTATTGGATTATTTTTTGTATTGGCTATTAATTTTATCTCTGACTTTGATGCGGGTTTGTTTCTTCTACATGACATATTTTTTTAATTGTTCCTAATACCTTGTAGCATACAACTTCTTTTGCTTTTCTTTTCTTTCTTTCTTTTTTTTTTTTTTTTAACTTTTCCTTTCTCAGAGTCATTCCTAAAGTTCTGGAATGCTCTATTAGTTGCTCCCCCGCATTTTGGTCAGTTACTGGCATGCTACTTTTAATCAGGCTGCTTTTCTCATCCGTCTGTAGGAACTGGCAATATTTTCAACTCCTCTCCATTATGGTCAGGAATATGAACTTGCTGTCTTTTCTTCTTCCTCTTCCATTTTCCCACGTAATATCTTGAACCGCTGATTAGATCTGTGTGCCCACAATAACATAAGCAGGCATGAAGCTTAAATCTGATTTAAAGGAGTATGTACAGAGTCTATTACTTTCTGAAAGTTTTTTTAGAGTCTAGATGAAAATAGAACTGTATTCAGGGTGTGCATACGATGCCGAATCTTTAACACTGGTTGAACCAGACATCGTGTGTGTTCATTTTTAAATAACTGGGTGGGTCACCTTTTTATTTATTATGAACACAAACACTGATGCTAACAACCGGCATGTGAAAGGAAAACAGGCGATAGTGATGAAAACCATTTAATGATTAGTGAGGAAACAAATATTGTTTAATGAAAATAAAAACCATGTCTAAAGGGCCTAATGCTGACTTTTGGAAATATAACCATGTTGCGGTCTGTTGTGTACCCTCTGTCCTGTACAGTAGATATTGTTTAAAATTGCTTGGGAACTGGAGCTTGCAATTGTGAGCCTGGAATGTCCTGCAGATAATTAAGTTGTGGTCAGGCTTTGGAAAAATAAAAAGTTCTCGAACTATGATTTTATAAACATGCTACAATAACATTTCTTTATATTTAACAGTTTCTTATAGAAAGCTGATACTCTCATGAGGCATTGATTAAAGGTAAAACATCAAGAAAGAAAAAATATTAAATTAAAACTTCACTTAGGATGTTGACAGTTGGCTTGTAATATTAAACAGATGTGTATGTTCCTGGGGATATTCTTCTTTCTGAACTGAATTGCTAAGTTGTATTTTTTTTAATGACAACTACAAATTTTTGATCAGTTAATAATTTTAAATGCCCTTTCTACAATCTTCTGTATTCTAACTTCATCTGTAGTTTGAATCCTCTCAATAATTTAATGATTGGTGAAACCTTTGCTGCCGCTTCTAAAGTCTTTCATTTTCTTTCTTTCTTTTCCTGCCCCCTCCCCAAGCTTAACTGGGCTCTTCTGATTTCATGATGCATTCTTGGAGATTGATTCCTTGAAATAATTTTAGGATCATTGGGTGGAATTCTACCCTTTCAGATTTATGTCTATACTTTACTTCTATATAAATTTCGCGTTGGTATTTGAGTGCACAAGTTGACCTACATTGTGGTATTGTGTTTGTGTGGCCAATTGTAAAGGCTTCATGAGATGTCTGTATAGCCAGCCATGCAGATCGGCCTGTATCCCCATGCTGTGGGCCAGAGAGATGTCAGTGAGGGACCTAAAGGAAACCAGGCCGTAGAGCAAAAAGAGATTCAGTGAATTCTTTTTGCTTATAAGGATTTTGCGATATTAGGCAAATAATGTAGAGTCCAATAAGGCAGTGGGATGGGGTGGGGTGGGTAGACCTTGGTAAACAGAGGAGGAGTCAGGTTAGATTTTGTAGGATGAATTGAAATATATTTCCCATCTTCCAAGATTTTTCAAATCGATTTGTAAGACTAGATAAATTGTTCATTGTTGTGTTTGAGCTGATGAAAAGTTTTAAATTCTGAAGATCATTTTAATTTTAAGTTTTTGACATGTGGATGTCTCATGTTCTCTGAAAGGTAGATTTTGCTAGGCAGGAGTCTTTGATTAACCTGGAAGAACAGTTTAGTTGGTTTGGATGGATTTATTTATCTTGGAACTACGTATTGTTTGCACAGTCTTCTTTTTGGAATCAGTGTTTTTTTTCTCTGCAGATTCCATTTGAGAAGCTCTGATTTGGAGCCTCAGTATATGGAAGGCCTTTCCAATAAACACAAACAAAGGCCCACTGGACTGTCTGAGCAAATACAACGACCTATTTTATCATAAACAATTTTATTTAAGCTCAAGAATAACAGATTCATTTTTAGTAGCATGTTATTTAAATGTGACTATTTGTTCTTTATACCTAGTATAAACAGTTTTTAGGTGTCCTACTAAAGTTTGATTTAAGAGCAGAAATATTTGTTTGTGTAAAAATATCCATTTTTGTATGAAAGGGTTTGACCAGTACACATTTTAGGTGTATTGTTTGTTCTCTAGCTCATTGTTCTATTCTTAATATTTTTCACTTTGTGTAGCTGTGGAAGGAAGAACAGATTTCTGTGTACAGTGTCTTAGCAGTTCATGGAATCACTGCCATAATCTCCTAGAATTGGGAATGCAAATTGACAGTGACCTTATGGAAAGAATTAGGAACTTTGATCTGTATGCAAAAGTACTGGATGAGTTTAGTATGATTTGTTACTTTAGAAAGAGCCATCTGTTTTAGCGAGGAATCTAATAAGCGATAAAATATATCTGTTAAGGTTTGTATCAGCTTGTCTCAGGGCTTTATACTATTTCATTCCAATTCTCTCCCAGTGTTTTGCTCTAAAGGGGTGCTGTAAATATTTTAAATAGTTCTCTCTAACCAGAAGTAATAATAACAGATTTCAGTAGAAAATGTTGTTTCATTTTACCATGATTATTGCATTGTAAGATAACTCTCTGTAAATGATACTCTTTTATAGATATTTTGGCTTGGCTTACCGATCCTAATTTCAGTATTATGCCTGATTTAGCAATAAGCTGCTGTGATCAGCTACAGTGAATTGTATTAGGCAGGCTTTATTTTTTGTATCAGTGTGGTACTGCCATTTCTCCCACCCCCAGGTCGGAAAAGCACTTCTATTCTTTTTCATTTTTAACGTAAAGTAATTATACTGTGGGGAAAGGGAAAGTGGGACGTTTTCCGAGGAGATGGTGATTGAAAAATGACACCATCTGAATAACTTTCATCTTCTGGAAATCTCGTGCTCACCCCCTTTTCTCTGGGCGGTGTCCTCATCTGTTGTACAGATAATGAGTGTGGTTCTGTGAGACAGGAGGGTCCTGCGGCTCCTGTTTGCAGCCTGTTAGTTCGATTAACTGTGAAGTTACTGATTGGGGATTGGAAGACACTTGTGGGTCCCTAGTGGCCTGAGATTGGAAATGCATCTCCTAAAAATTTCATTAGAACTTTCCATAAAGTTTAACATTTGATTAGAAACAAAAATGTTTAAATAATTTTAGGTAGGTTGGCTGGCGTATTTGAAGTGTTCTTTGAGCTATAGTCAAAGTTATTTTCTTAATCTCACTGAACAGATGAATTACACATAAAAACTTGAGTACTAGATTAGCACCTGTATTTCAAGCTATTGAGGGAATAGAGGAAAATTCTGTAAAGGCTTGTGTAAATGCTAAATAGATTGAGAAAAATCTGCCAGAAGTTGTCTCTTTGTCATCTTTTTGTTAGCTTTATCATGCTTAATTTTCATGAAAATAATGTGTTTGTTACTGTGGTCACACCGTGATTTAGCTTTGGCTTGTGTATGATATTTTATTGTCCCTGTCCTGGAAAATTATAGCAGTTTTTATGAGGAGTGGTTTGTGGGTTCACACAACCCACTTGGAGTGCCATTTACTATAATTCTCTTCTAAAAGGACCATAAAACATCATGTAAATTGTTTAAAAAGGGAAAGGCCTTTTTTGAGAAAGGCTAGGAAGAAATCTTTCCAGGCTTTTGTTCTTATAGTCAGTTTCATGATTTTAAGCTTGCAGTTTATTTGGAACATTAATGTCAAAAAGTAAAGTGCCTGTGTATGTGAGCAAAATGGTTGTGAGCAAGAGCCAGGCTAAACTCGGGCCTCAGTGCAGAATAATACATATTGAATTCAACATGCTATAATCTTTCAAAATATGTTTTCTGTGGCTTTGGAAATGAAATTACAGAAGAAAGGAAGAACAGCATTAATTTATAGCAGCATGTATATCTTTTTTCAAAAACCCTCTTAAGAACTTGTTGCATGTTTATAATCAACATTAAAGCACGGTTTTTGGTAACTTGTCTTGTGAAACTCCCATTTAAATTCACAAATGGATTTACCTAAAGAGACTTCCCTCTTTGGCAGTTTTACCATTTCGATTGGCTTGTTGCTCTCAGTTTTATATACACCCTTACGAAGAAAGCATGAAACACACAGTAACAATGCTAAAGTTCTGTCATGGTTTTTTGTACAAATGCCTTATTCTGATATTATCTTGGTTTTGTGTATGAGCTCTATGGAGAGCATAGATGGAAATTGTTAATAATTTTCTACAGCATTTATGTGGTACTCTGAGCTGCTAGTCATTCAAATACAAATATATCTTACATTTAGCAAATTGTTATAAGAAAATCCAAATATACGTGAAATATAAAATAGAGACAGCTGTTCATTTTACATCCAGATACAGCAAATATGTAATAGATTTAATTTTTATAAAACCACTTCCTTAGTACATGTGGATCATTATATTTGCAAAAACACTTTGTAGAAACACAAGTGAAATGATGACAGCTGTGTTCATATAAATAGTGATATAAACATTCGTCTCTCTACAACTTTCTCTTTTCAAATCAGTGTGGTTTTAAAACACAAGGTTATCTGTGGTTTAGAAGCTTCTTGGTTTTGTGATAAGAGGAGGTTATAAGTAGATCACATTCATGCATCTCACAAAAGATCAGTGAGTTTACTACACGGCTATAAATCTTTTGTATAAATAACTTCCTGCCTGCATGTATAAGTTCATGAGTTTCAGTGTAGGGTTTTTAAATTTTTTTCATTATTTTATTAAGTTTATCCTTTCCTTATTTGTTAAAACACACAAAACTAACTTCCTAAGATATATATATACATATATATATGTATATATATATACTGTTTGGAATGATTCCTTATTTATTCTATGTGGTATTCTTAATTTTTTGGTATTGGGGTGTTTTTGTTCCAACGGTATCACAGAGTAGCTAACTGAAGTGAATTTTGGGAATAGAAAATTAAGTTATGATCAGAAAGGAGATTTTTAAAAAGGTGGAGGATCTGAAATTATCCTAGGACATTAAGGAAGGTGGGAATGAAATGCAGATTGTTCTGGCGACCTCACTCCTGCTGGCACAGGGCAGCTCTTGGAATTCTGCTGCTCTTCCTGGGGGTTGTGTGGTGGGGCCCCGAGGCTCCTTTGAGCCTTTAGCCTACGAACCTGCTTTCTGTGGCTAAGTACACAAAGCAAAGAAGACTTTTTATGGCATCTTAACCCAAGCTGTTGGGTATGCCACAGATTTTCATAATTAAAAATTTTATGTCCAGCTCTACTGAATAAATTGTTTTAATAGGAGATATTTGGAAATAGGGTAGACAGTACCCTAAAGGGACCCAAATTCCCAGTTCTCCAAGTTAGATATTATTTTCCACTGTGAATTTATAATACGTTGCTATATAATGATGTCATTAATTATGATATAGAATGTTATGTGTAGGGGTTTTCTCCTTGTAGGTTAGAAAGTGTTTTTCTTTTTTGTGTTAGCATAGACAGCATACATCTCAGTCATTTAGAGTTATTGCACCAAAATGCATAGAATTTGAGTCAAGTATGTTAATCATGTTTTTATACATTATTCACTTGCAAGAAATCTAAACTTTGCCTATAGCTTTTGTCCAAAATGTTGATGTTTCCTTGTTTCTGTTTTTTCACTTGAGTCAGGTAGAAAATACTTTTCATGGTCTTTAGATGACACTAAATCATTTGTTATCAAATAGCTACGTTTTTTTCCCCTGTCTTAGAAATCTCCATCAACATGACCAATTCCTGTCGCAAAAGGGGCACAATTTTTCAGTTTTCCCCCCAATACTGCAACTTCAGAAAATATGTAAGAGATGTAGCAATTAACCTACATGCACATTTATAATACTAGAAAATGGGCAGCTAGTTACATTCAAAGACAGGATCTGATAGGCCCAAATTGCTTAAAACATCACAGTTATTGAAGATATACCCCAGGGAATTTGAGAAACCATTTAACAGATGAAAGTACATTTTGAAAAGTCTGACCTTACAGGCAATCATAAAATGAATCAAAACAGTGCTTTTTTTCCCCCTGAAATGTACAGAGCCCATCTGTGTCTAATCCAGTAATTATAGACTGTGTTCAATTACCTTTTCAAACTTGGAGCAGACTGGAGACTAGGCAGTGAACAAACATAGGGTTTTGTCTAGACCTCAATTGACCACAGTCTAAAACTTGAATTTATATCTAATTTTATTTTTTGTTTGGTTTGATGGTTCTTAAAGGATTCATTTTTGCTACTTAGTGTTTTACTTTCTTAGATTTGAGATACTGATTTTTCTCGTCACAAAAGCTTTTGTATTAGCAGTAGCTTATGTTATAATCAGATGTTTGTTTTCTGAATACTTTTGTCTGCAAATCAATAATTTGCACTGGAGAAAAGACTGCATAGGGTGTGGGAGGGGATCATAACCTGAGGGGTATTTTTTTTTTAAAGTAGTCCTTAAAATATTGTTGCTGACTAGAACTTTTTTTTTTTTTAATGTGCTAGGAAAAATAATTTATTTTCCTCTTACACTGAGAAAACTATAGTTAAGGTAATTTTCAGTTGCTTTGTATACTTAACAAGATTTTTTTTAAAAAATGCAGGTAGACTGCTGTAACATCTCTCTTTTATCAAATATGTCTTCCAGTTTTTTTCTCTTCACACATTTTTGTTGCATTTGCTCATCAGGCTGGTATCCATTGTGAGATTCAGTGTGTAATGTTCAAAAATCCCCTTCAAATCATTTCTCTTCATAAGTCCACTTGTGATGTGATGAGTCTTTGGGTGAGAATTACGATAAACTGCCATGGCCAGTTCAAAATATTTAAATTTTATCTAGGAACCTTGGCAATTCAAGTTTCTCTTAAAACACGAAAAAATGAGCACGGTTTTGAGATTGCTTGTGCAACACTCAGGGCTCTCTCCCTGCCATGAGTTATTATTCAAGTCATCCACATTCCAATTAACATGGGCAACAAATGTTTTGAGGTATTTATTGGATTGTAATCATTGCATATTAGACCATGAATTTTTCTAGAAACTTTATGGCCACTCCCAGTATGCCATATTATTTTTTAAAAGTTGTGTTCATTGGGAGGTTTTAAGGATTCTGTCATGGGGAAGAGAAGTAGTTCTACCTGGTTGCATGAATGTGCTTTCTGAGAATTGCAGTGGGAAAATTAAACTGAAAGAAGATCACAGATCCCTTATGCTTAATATTTCTGGGACTGTTTGCTCAAGAACAGTTGGGAGAATATAATAACTACCTCCTTCTTATCCCCATGCTTCTTAGAATCTTCACAGAGAAGGTGAAAGAGTTTTCCAAAGTATGAACTTGAGAGGCCCTTTTGGACCCTCTCATTTACTTCCTTATCTAATTCATTAAAAACATTCTTGCTTCTTTCTCCACCCGGTTCCTAGACCAGCACTTCTCCTTTCATTATATAACATGTGGACCACTAATGCTACTTTCTTCATAGTGCTTAGCATGGTTTAGATTTTTGCATTTTTTTAAACCTGTTTATACCATTCCCACTGGACTATATGCTTCTTTAGATCAAAGGCCGGAATGTATGTTCTATTCTCCCATTGTATTCTAGCATCAAACATAATGCCTGGCTGGTGGTAAGTACTTGCTCCTTGTTGGCTGCATGATAGATGCACTGTCTGCCTTTTGTCCTCTCTCCTTGGCCTGGTCACTATATCCATTTTTTTTTTTCTACAAGAACATCCAAGCCCCTCTTAACCAATGCTGGTCCTTCCCTCCTTTCCTTTTACGCAGTTTCATCGTATAGGTCTTACTTCCCTCACCAGAGGACTCTGAGGTATGGTGATGCCCCTCCCTGACACCCTCTCTTTCCCCTTCAGCCAGCCAGTTACCCTTCGTATTAAAAAATGACCCAGCCCTCTGAGACCTCCCTGTTCCAAACTACACCTCTTTTTAAAATACACTTGTATTTGTCTGGTTATTTATACTTAATTGAACATTGTCTTAGAGAAATTATGTTTTTTTTTTAAATTTTAAAGATTTTATTTATTTATTTGTCAGAGAGAGAGAGAGAGAGCACAGGCAGGCAGAGTGGCAGCAGAGGCAGAGGGAGAAGCAGGCTCCCCGCCGAGCAAGGAGCCCGATGTGGGACTCGATCCCAGGACGCTGGGATCATGACCTGAGCCGAAGGCAGCTGCTTAACCAACTGAGCCACCCAGGCGTCCCGAGAAATTATGTTTTTTATAGTTGAGGGCATTACCTTCTGCTCTGTTGATAGAGATCAGTGTAGTCTTTTGGGTTGTGCTGTTATGGGGCCCATGTGAGGTCAAGTATGGGAAATATTCCACTTTGCCATTTTCCCTTGATTCTAATAGTCCTTTTAGGAAGGCCTCCACGTTTCATAGATGAACGAGAGACCTGAGCTCCCGAGAACCCAAGTTCACTTGACTGGAACCACTAACCCCAGAGTGCCAGGACAAGAATTCACATCAGGGTTTTGTTACTCCCACCCCTATGTTCTTCCTGGTATATCAAGATTCTTTGTACATATTTTATTAGTTTTATTTTTATATACATTCTGGACACATAGAAAATTATACTGGTTTGTTCACTGGTTGAAATGACACAGTCTGTAATTATGTCTGTTAAAACTGCAACTGTTGACTGGTTGTTTTCTCTGCTTCAGGGCACTGGCCATACCCTGTTTGGTTTTCAGTCCACAGTGCAAGGTCACAATAGAAATGCAGAAAAGTTTTGTTGAATGAATATAGTGAATCAAATGAAAGAAATAACTGCAAAATATAAAGCTTTAACTAGTACAGTTAACATACCTTATTTTTTTTATTCTTTTTTTTTATTTAAGCTTTTTTTATTTAAACATATAATGTAACCCCACCATCCTCTCCCAACCCCTCTCTCCCCCACCCCCCTCAGTTTGTTTTATGACATTAAGAGTCTCTTTTGAACATACCTTATTTTTGTTAGAGCACTCTGCACTGCACTGGAAGAACAGTTGGGAGGAAAACGTGCTTGCCTTTGACAAGTACATAATCTAAAAGAAGACCCTGGGCCCAGTGTAAAGGCCTGCCGTGCATGTGGTGGTGGAGAACGGAGGTGCTGGGACCCAGCCTGCCTAGGTTTCAAGCCCCACCTTTGGCACTTTCTCACTGTGCAACTCAAGCAAGTTATTTTGCCTTTGTGTGCATCAGTTTTCTCATTGGTGAAATGGGGATTGTCATAGTACCTGCCTCATAGGGTTGTTAATATATATACTTAGGAGTAGTGTCTGCCCATAGTAAATGTTCAAGAAATACCAGCTTTTATTAACATGGACCACAGAAGGCTGCTGGGCATAAAGATAGGCATCCACACATAAACAAATGTCAACACTGATTGTATATAACAGTAACAATAAAAGTAGTAGAAAACACTATGGAGTTGGGGTGCCTGGGTGGCTCAGTGGGTTAAAGCCTCTTCCCTTGCCTCAGGTCGTGATCCCAGGGTCCTGGGATCAAGCCCCACATCGGGCTCCCTGCTTAGTGGGGAGCCTGCTTCCTCCTCTCTCTCTCTGCCTACTTGTGATCTCTGTCAAATAAATAAATGAAATCTTAAAAAACAACAACAACACTACGGAGTTGTTGGAGGGATTTGGGTGGCTACAGCTGAGGGAGGTCAGTGTGATAACAGTGAGTATTGAACGTTGAGTATGGGAGAACATTCCTAAGGCAACAGTGCATTCACTGAACAAAACTTATGCAATATGTTCTGCATATACTGCTCCGTGGATGGATATGGATTCCACAGGTCAAGTTTAGGGAGAAAGGTGCTAAGAAGAGGTCCTTTAGCCAGGAGCCAGGACTTTTCCTGGGGTGTGCCTTAAGAAGGTAAAGGGTGCAGATTGGAATACCATGGATCTCCAGGAAGAGAGAATTTTGATCAAATAATGGGTTAAGAATCATGCAGCAGAGGAAAACCAGGAGGTTTGACCAGGTTAATTGTTTATCATGTAGGGGATAGTTTCAGTGAAGAGTTGAGAAGCCATGTCCTAAGGGATTACGATTAAATAAATGGAGGGGTTGGAAAATGGAGACAAAGTGGATTATCCATTCAGGGTTCTTAGCATGGAAAGGTTGGGACTGAAGGATCCTTAAAAGTTAATAGAAATCACATCTAAGTGACATTTAAACCCCTCTCCCCCTTTACCATAACCAAATAGCTGAAAGAAAGAATATTTTTTTTCTTACTCTGATTCTTAAAAATGACAACAATGAGAAAATGAATTTTACTCACGAAGTCTGTTTTCCATTGAAATACTGTCTATCACTGTGCTTGATAAATTGCTTAACTTAATGATTTATGCAACTGTTTTCCCCATCTGCAATGAGAACTTTGAGAAACATTTCTCTGACTTGTGTATCTCTAAGGCTTTCTGACTCATAGAGAAGCTTGCAGAAATAATCACTTGGTATGCGGTTACTGAACACTTTCAGGGTGCTGCCTGATGCATGAAGTCCTAGTGTATAGGTCCTGGCCTCGTGGTTTTTGAAGTCTGAGGGTTGACTGTCCTGTCTCCTTTAGGCTGGGTTCTCCCGCTCAGTGGGAGGTGAAATCTTACAGTTCTTCCTCCAGTATTGACTCTTACATATTTGCATGGTTTTCTCCTAGGTGGAAAGAAATCACAGCATTTGTAAGAGCAGTAAGTGAATATCAGTCTTTTATAAGGAAAGATAGAAGTTTGTGGTTGTTTAATGACAGCCAACTGGCACGTTATTAACGCGTTAGCAAGAAGATGTCCCAACCTCTGGCTTTGCAGTGAAGCTGGGAGCAGGGGTCACCTTTACCCCACCAGAGGGTGAAGAATCTTGGTTGTTCCTTTTTGTTGGGTGTCTGTTTAAGATGGAGGAATGTGATTTGTAGTAACATTGGGATTTTAGAGATTTCCAGGGTGCCATATTTAAGTAAGTGAGTGGTAGACTTTGAAAATACTGTTTCTTTGTGTTGCTTACTGGGGTGTGTAGCCCCTAAGACCAACTATAACACAGATCCAAGAACAGAGAGTGCTGTGACTGTTAGGTCCAGGTCCCACAAAGCTGACCAAGGGGATTCCTATCCTGCTTCAGACTGTTTTTTGTGTCCTTCCTTTGATTATGATTGGCTCCTGACCCAATAACAGGGTGCATCTTCTGGGAGAAAGTGATAAGCAGGTGTTTGAGCCTACTTCTGTAGAGATCACAGATGCATGGGAAACCCCTTAAGAGTTCTGGCTTACTTTAGGCAAAGCTGAAATTTGTGATCCAGGCCAGAGCCCACCCTCTTTCTGATCTCCCCTCTTAAGGGACAGGTGTTTCTTGAATTAACACAGAACATAATTTCTGGGAATTGCTAATAAGAGAAGCAGGAAGGATTTCCTCTGTCTTGTCTCCTCTTTGTTTTTGGGAAGATCTTAAAAATTTTAACTTAAGACTTTATTCTTTATTAAATTCTGAATTGAAAATATAAAATTTTGAATTGAATGCATTCATTTCCTTTTGATGTGTATATTGTCATATTCCTGGATTTTTTTTTTCTTGAACCCAATTGGAAAGTTTCAAGGCAAACATTTGGTTTTAGGTTAGCCCACAAATTGGGCAATGGTTGTCCAATTATGGTCTTCCATTGACTTAGACAGAGTCACATGTTGAAAGTATATTTTGTTTGTAGCCCACAAAGCATACCAATTGTCAGTCCTTTGTCATGTCTGACTGTGGGCAATAGTATTATAATAATATTCCCCAATTTCATCTGTGGATTACTTAAATGTGCCATCCAGAAATTCACTTTAAAATACACCAGTGACAAAGCAGCCAAGTGTGGAATAGGTACTAATGTACTCTGTTTGCCCACTTATCCAAAAATTAATAGTGGTCTCCCAGTTGACTCAAATGCTTCCCAGAGAATCTTATTTGCAAATATGCCCAAAATGTAGAAAAACAAATCCACTTCAGCATGAAGTGGACATTAACGGTGAAGAACCGTTAATGTCCTGGCTATTTGCAGTGGTTATGCTTATGAACCAATATTGAATGGTTGTGGTACCTACCTGTTATTTTTTCTTTGTCCCCAAACCAACCTTTTATCAACAATAGCACCTTCTTGCTCTTCATCTGACTTCAAGCTGGTGGTTTCAGCAAAAGCTGCTGTGTTCCATGACATCTCCCTCCAGGTCCCAGACCAGGGGTGGCTTCCACCTTCAAATCCGAATAATCAGAACCCTTCCATAGGAGTCTTTAAAAATTGGAATTAGGAAAAAGACTCCTTCTTTGTTCAGAGGCCTAGACTTTAACAAACAAAACTCAAGAGCTATTGGTGGGCATGTTTCTATTGCTGGGACTCAATAGCTAAAATACAGAGAAAAAGGAATTCGAAATCAGGGGCATTCTGGAGGAGTTTCCAGTCTCGGTTTCCAGTGGTTTCAGAGGCCCAGCTCTGTTGTGCTCTCCTCCTGGTGTTTTATTCATTCAACCAGGGTTTCTCATTTGGGGGCAGTTCTACCTCCTCCGGGGTTATTTGGCCTTGTCTGGAGACATTTTTGGTCATCACAGCTCGGGGGCTGCAGCTGGCATCTACTGGGTAGAGGGCAGCAATGCTGCTGAGCCATCCTACGATGTCTGGGACAGCTCCCCTAGAACGTAGAATTATTTGGCTCAAAATGTCAGTGGAGCTTAAGTTGATAAACACTGAATTTTAGTCCATCTCTCAAACATGTTGAATAACCTTAGTATCCATTCAGTACTACTCCCCTCCTTTTGAAACCTAGCTAGAATTAATTTCTGTTCAAGAGAACCTCAGCTAACCTGGCAGTGTACATAAACTAATTGTGGGTGGTGTTTGGGTGTTGGCACACATTTTAGTCCAATATTTAAGATTTTCTAGCACACAGCTGACTTAATATACAGATATGCCATCCCCCAGGTTTCAAGGGACTGTTTTTTTTTTTAAAATATTTTACTTATTTATTTGTTAGAGAGAGAGAGCGCGCAGACAGAGAGGCAGAGGGAGAAGCAAGCTCCCTGCCGAGCAAGGAGCCCGATGTGGGACTCCATCCCAGGATCAGGATCATGACCTAAGCCGAAGGCAGCTGCTTAACCAACTGAGCCACCCAGGTGTCCCTCAAGGGACTGTTAATTCACCTGCCACACAGGTTCAAATGACATTTGTTGGCTCTCTTGGTTGTCCAAAAAACATGTATTCCAAACTCTAGAACTTTTGAAGCAAAGCCTATTCATGAATCACTGTTAGTATTGCATCAAAATTATGCTGCCCTCCCCAAGATATCTTAGGGGGGGTGAAATATCCATTTTTATGAATAGCTATGGTAAAAATCAAATGTTCAGCTGTGTGGAACAAAAACCTAACACTGTTTTGTAACAGCCCTGATGTGGCATTGCTGGTACAAGGAATAGCCAACATCTGCATGAATGTGGGCTGGGCAGGCAAAATTCCTCTTTGGAAACACATTGGAAGGAAGGTACCTCTGATTCATCTTCTGACTCTTGTTCCTGAATTTCTCAATGAGCAGGTTGATGAACAGAATGTCAGTGATGATCGGAGACATTGAGCATAGCCCTGCAGCTCATCATCTAGATTACGAATCTGATTTAGGATTACCTACATTTACACTAAATCTTTTATTTAACTTTCTTTATTATCTCAGTTTCTTTCCCCTGGGCTCCCCCATTGCTCTGGTTAAACTAGAATTGAACCATAGGGTGTTCTGTGAGGTTGAGTTTCTCTTTCTCTCTCTTTTCCCTCTTCTCACCATGGATTTGACACATAGGCATTCATTGAATATTTGTTCAAAGAATGATTGAATGGTGATCTCATCCAGCCCCACAGCTCTATTATCGGAATCCCAGTAACTCCCCAGTTTTTATTCCTAGCTTAGACTTCTCTTTCCAACTTTCTGTTCTACTCCCTGCCTGGCATCTGTGCTTGGAGGTGTTCAGTAGACAGGAATTCTCCTGTCTTTGGGCCTTTACGGGACTTTAGGGGACTGGCCCCCTCTACTTGGAATGCTTTCCCCTAGATCTCTATCTGGCTAATTCTTATCTCTCCTCTTTCAAACGTGTTTCTACACATCATCTTCTCAAAGAGGCCATCCTGACTTCCCCATTTAAAATTGCAAGTCACCTCTTTCCCCACACTCCACCTGGATTTTCACCATGCTCTACCTGGATTTCCCTTCACTTCTACTTTTTCTCCCCATACCCCATAACATTCCTCACCATTTAGCACACCTTATTAACATTTACTGTTTATTATATGTTATTTTTAACATATTGTGGTGATTTTTTATCAGCTGCTTGGAATCTGGCCCTATTGTAAGCAAAGCCATGATCATTCAAATTGAGGTCTTTTGACTCCCATGTTCAATTTAGTTTTTGTTATAAACCAGCTCCTTCTTGTTGACTTCAGAATAATGATCCTGACATTTTGGGATGTACTACTCCCAGGCCTCCTGAAGTTTTGGACTCAGTCTTTGCTTTAAAGTAATAAACTTTATATATATAAAACCTATGTAATTAAAGTGACATTTCTTTGTGTTTCTGACTGCAACCCAAATAAAACCCTGGATTTTCAAATTTGGAAGTTATGTTTGGTATCATCTAAAGTTAAATACAGGCTACATAGCATAACCCAGAGGCAAGAAAGGGCAATCTAAAGGGAGGTGGTTTTCTCCAGAGCAACTTAAAAATGGAAGTATGGTGTGGCCCACCTAAGAGACTATTAAGGTATTGTGAACACACGGAAAACAAAAACAGCAGTGGTTTGGGATATGAGCCCCAAGTTGAAAGCCCTAAAGCAGGTGCTTTTCAGCTCAGTATTTTTATGTCCTGTACTCTAGGAGGGGTGTTAGTTATGACTGATTGATTTAATGATGACTCATAATTCTCCCAAGCAGCCAAGGAGGGGCATGCTTGTATTTACATGAACAAACACCCTTCATTTGGACTCAGAATACTTTGTACCTCTGGGTTTGGGGGGCCAAAATCATTTGTTCTGAGATCAGCTCTCTGACACAGTGACTGGTGGGTGATAAGCATGTAGTAAATAAGGAATGCTTCTTTTCCAAGACTGGAGCATAAGGTGCTGGGAGGGTCCGTGTCAGTCTTCCCAGTTAGCTCCTTTTTTTTTCTTAACTGTAGTTTTGTTTTAAAATTAACATGCAGTAAAATTGACCTTTCTGCTGTACATTTCTATGGATTTTAACATTATACATTCTCTCTCACACATACCTACACACACACACACACACACACACACACACATACATATACACACACTTGGTGTAACCATTGCATAATCAGGATCCAGAATAGTTTCATCACTCCCCCAAATCTTACTCATGTTACCCCTTTGTAGCCACACCTGTCTCCCCACCCTTCCCCTACCTGGCCTTCCTTGCTATAGTTTTGTGTTTGCAAGAACGTTATATAAGTGGAATCATATAGGAATCTTTTTTTTTTTTTTAAAGATTTTGTTTATTTGACAGAGATCACAAGTAGGCAGAGAGGCAGGCAGAGAAAGAGGAGGAAGGGAAGCAGGCTTCCTGCTGAGCAGAGAGCCCGATGCGGGGCTCGATCCCAGGACCCTGGGATCATGACCTGAGCCAAAAGCAGAGGTTTTAATCCACTGAGCCACCCAGGCGCTCCCATATAGGAATCTTTTGAAAGGGTCTTCTTTTAGCTCGCATAGTGCTTTTGAGATTCACTCTGGATGTGTGTGTATCTATCCATAGTTCCTTTTATTACTGAGTGGTATTTGATATGGAGATATCAAATCCATCCATCCATCCGTCGCCTCTTAAAGGACATTTGGGTTGTTTCTTGTTTTTGGCAATTATAGAAAGAGCAGCTACAAATATTTATGTTCAGGGTGAGCATAAATCTGTATTTTTCTAGAGCAAATACCCACGAGTTGGATTGCTAGGTTATATGGGAAGTATATACTTAATGTTATAGAAAATATCTCTGTGCAGATGTTCTTAGCCACATTACTCATAATGATCAAAAAGTGAAAATAATCCAAACGTCCGTCAACTGATGAATGGATAAATAAAATGTGATACAGTCATACAGTATTGTATGCTATTGTATGTATTGCTGTTATCTGGCAAGGAAAAGAAATGAAGTATTGATACTACAACACAGATGAACCTTGAAAACACACTAGGTGAAAGAAGCTGGTCACAAAGGGCCACGTATTGTATGATTCCATCGATATGAAATGTCCAGAAGAGGCAAATCCATGTCAACATAGACTGGTGGACATAGAGAAGGTAGATTGGTTGCCTAGGGCTGGAAGGGTTTGGGGAGGTAATGGGGGGGTGATTGTTACTAGGTATGGGGTTTGGGGGTGATGAAAATGTTCTAAAATTTATTGGGGTGATGGTTATACAACTTGTAACTATACTAGAAACCATTGATTAACATACTTTAAATGAGTAAATTATATGCTGTATAAATTCTATCTCAGGCCAGGGTACTATTTAAAAAAAATAACTGCTGACTTGTTTTCCACAGTGGCTATACCGCTTTGTATCATCACCAGTAAATGTGGGAGTTATAGGTACTCCAAATCCCCACCGGCACTTGGTATTGTGAGCGTTTTTAATTTTAGCAATTTTCATAGGTATGTAGTGATATTTCATGTTAATCTGCATTTCTCTAATGGCTAATGATGCAGAACATCTTTCACATGCCCGTTCACCATCTTCAGTGAGGTGTCTGTGCCAGTCTTTTGCCTGTTCTAAAACTGAGTATTGTTTTCTTAGTGTTAGGTTTGAGAGTTCTTTATATATTGTGGGGACAGGTCCTTTGCAGATACGTGATTAGCAAATACATGTTTTCTCTTAGCCTCCCAAGTAGCTTCTCTTTTCTCTCTCAACATAAATGCTTGTTGATGGGTTGCACGTTCTACCAGGGCTTCATTGTCTGTTTACTCCTGTATCTTCAGTGCCCTGTATAGTATCTGGCACAAAACAGATGCTCAGTTAATACTTGTTGGATGAATGAATGAGTTCCTTCTTCTTCCTGATTAGCAACAGATTTTTTTTTTCCCTAAGAGATAATAAATATATAAAAGGTAAACCTGATTAGGTCACTTCCCTGATTAAAATGTTTCCTTCCATTTACCTCTTTAGGAAAAAGAAAATCTCTAATAGAGATTGTAAAGCATGGCATGGTCCAGTTTGGTTCCTCAACATTTCATGTTCTCTGTCTCATAGCCTTTACTTGTGCTATTTCCTTTATCTGAAACTGTCTTTGCCAGGCCAGCTGTCTTTCCCTCCACGGTCTTTGCCAGGTCAACTCCTTATTTTTATTTATTTCTTAGCTCAAACATCACCTCCAGTCATTTATTCTAGACACTTGGAATATAAGAATGAATAAGATGGGCATAATACTTATCCTCCGGAGGCTTACTTTTCTTAGCCCTCCCCCCAGACTAGGTTGGGCACCTCTGTTTTATGGCTATAGTCTCCGTCTGTTTTTGCTTCACAGAACTTTGATTATCTGTAATTATACATGTTCAGTCTTTTTCACCCCACCAGACCATAAACCAGGGGCCTTCAAACATTTTCATTCATTTATCCTTAAAAGAACTTTGAAAAAACTAGGTAACCTTTCACACATAAATATATTTATATAAAAACACATATGTTTATATTGTGACATCTATAATTTTTCATTGTAAGTTTAAATAGTTGCGAAGGATATAATTTCCAGGATACTATAAAACTTGACATTTTAGAGTGAAACTTTTGATCACTCATTTAAATGTATCCCACAGAATCTAAATACTGTATTTGATACTTACTCATCATTTGTTGAAAAGAAGCCCTGAAAAAACTTTTTTATAGTTTATAAATTTCACAACCTTTATTTCTCTCCTTGAATTTGTATTTTCATTTCACTTCCCCCACATAATATTACCCTATCTCTGTTTATGCTTGAAAATCTTTTATTGCTCATTCTCTCATACCTCTATGCAATAAAAATGGGTATGCAAATTGAAACTTAATTTTTAAAAAAAAATTTCCAGCTGTGACCAAGATGCTGTAATTGTTCTCTGTTGAGTTACCTTTGTGATTGTTATTAGTGTATACAAATTAAAACAAAAAATACCATTTCATTCAGAAACTTTTTTTTTCTTTTTTTTTTTTAATATTTTATTTATTTATTTGACAGAGATCACAAGTAGGCAGAGAGGCAGGCAGAGAGAGAAAGGAAGGGAAGCAGGCTCACCGCTGAGCAGAGAGCCCGATGCGGGGCTCGATCCCAGGACCCTGGGATCATGACCTGAGCCGAAGGCAGCAGCCTTAACCCACTGAGCCACCCAGGCGCCCCTCATTCAGAAACTTTTTAAGGCAATGGATTTTTTTTTCCCCTAACCAGATCATGTGCAAGTGGGTGAATATTGCTTTTTTCTAGAATACGACTGTGTTCAATAGCAACTGCGTTCTTAGTTTTCATTTCTTGTAACATAAGAGGTAAGAAACCTTGTTTGCATCAACATGTGGACAAGAATGGAAGGAGTTTGTTAGAGCACAGCCACTCCTCTCAGTTCTTTGAACTTCCTCTGAGTTACATCCAAAACTGCCATCAAAACTCTAAAAAGAATCTGTCTCCTGACAGCTGTTCAATCCTTCATTCATTTTGATAAGTGAAAAAAAAAAAAAAAATGGATGCCTCGTAGACCTGGGAGGGGGTTTGTTGTGCAGTCAGGAGCCATTCCCTCTGTCATCTCAGCTGGGATTTCCAGGTGTTCCTTTGTTAGAGGTTTGGGAGCCCAGGATGGTGCCCCGTGGCAAGATTCAGGTGTGGGGAGGGCTGCGTCCCCTCCTTTTACGAAGTGGGAGAGGTGCTTCCTAAGGGCCTGTGGGAATGTAGAGCCAGTGGGCTGTGGGTTTTAGCAGATTCCCAGGCAGAGCCTTTTCGGGAGGGGGGCGTTTATGGAGGTGGAAGACCTGGACATCAATCCCCTTAAAAGTGTGCAAGCCAGGTGCACCTCCACCAGTCACCCTGCAACCGCAGGGGTGCCTGCCCCCGCTATGCACCCGAGCAGCCTACGTGAGTGCAAAGAGCTGTGTCCTTTTTCTCAACTCAAGGCATCTAATAAGAATTCAGTATTTTTTTTTTACTAAGATCCAGGGGCAAACATGTAAAATTCTTATGTAAAACTTCACTCCAAATCTACTAACCGTTTCAGTTTCCTTTGAAAAGATATAAAAGGGAAAATTTTTTTGTCCCTCAACAGCATTATATACTATGAAATTAACTTTTAAGTTTCAAGAATAAAAATGAGGTGTTTTTTTTTAACAAGTAAAGTTTTTGACTTAGTAGCTGTCTTGCTTACTTAATAATAATGTCACTTTCCCTGATTTGTTTTTCTCTTTTCCCTGGTTACATTGTTTTAGGTAACTTTTACTGTTTTTCAAGTAACAGGAGTCTGCTTGAGTTTGCTGCTAAAATAATGTTTAGGGTATTTTTGGTACTTTTTATCCTAATGTAATTTTCATAGGATTAAAAAAATTAGTGTTATTTGTTTTCTTTTTGCCAGCAGTGATTTTGAGCTATCTGGCAGGTACTTGTAGGTGTACTTGCGTTACACCGAGAGGGTAACAGAGTTCTGTGTGCGTGCATCAGGTAAATATGCTGCTGTGTGGCTGTTAAGAGATGTGAACTGCAGATTGGCAGCTTTGTCTTTCTGTTAATGTGCAGGTTTCTGTTTTTCTGGAGGTTTCTGTTTTTCTGCAGAAAATCTAATACAGATTTTCGATTGCCTCTTAAAACGCTGTACTTCTCCAGGAAACCTTATCTTTGATCGCATCTGGTTTGCTGTGAAGTCATTGCATCTAGTTTTATAGAGCCTGAATTGAGAATCAAAAACTAGGTTACAAATTTAAATACCGGAAGTAAATGTTATCTTTCTTTTTATAAAACGGATGGCAGTTGTATTTATGTATTTCCAATTTGCAGAGTTATTGTTCATGATTTGCTCCAGGAAAAACAAGATGAATAACAGCTGAGCAGCTTTGAGTGACTAAGTTACATTTTATTCCTGTGTCAGTGTCCTGTGAACCCCAGCACACAAGGTGTCTGCGCGTAGACAGAGAAGATCTTCAGATGTTAGAATCAGCACAGCCTCGGGGTCCTTGCAGCCTGACTCTCCTCACTTTCCAGATGAGGAGACTGAAGTCTTACTCTGCCCTGTGGTGTAGAAAATTGTCATTAGGAAATAAATGCTACTCTGTGCTTAAAAGAAAAGAAAATTTTCATTAACCTGAGGCAAAAGAAATTGGGTTTAGTGATATTAGGATAATCAGGTTGTGAACTGTTTTAAATCGTGGAAGGGAGGGGACTCTGGGCAACACCACAGCACTGCTTTGTGCCTGGGGCTGTGGTGCCCTAGGAGGCAGAGGCCGTCTTCTGTCTGGGATACAGTTTGGTGGTGCATGCCGAGATTTAAAGCTGTTGGTAATTTTTGGTCTTGTGATTCCTCTTTTAAGACTTTACCTTAAAGAATTACAGAGTCGGCTAAAGATTCAGTATACAAAAATACTCTGGTATGGTTTAGCAAAAAGATGTTCATTACAGCATAATTTATCCCTATGAAAAATTAAAGGAAACAGTTTAGCCATTCAGCAGTAGAGAAACCATCAAATTACAGTGAATTTGAACAATGAAATGTTATATAGCCATGAAAGTAATTTTTAGAAGAATTTTTAATTACATGGGGAAGTGTTCATTATGGTATCAATTAAGAGTATAGAATTGTATATTTAAGAAGGTTTCAGTTCTATTAAAGGATATGTGCCTAAAATGGGTCCTAATGCATCAGAGTGGTAAAAGCTTATTTCTGGATGATGGTATTATGATGGGTTGATTCTTTTTCTTCTTTATATTTTGCATTTTTCACAAAAAGCAGAAAATAAAGTTATTAAAAATGAAATTTAAAACATAGTTGAAGAGGCAAGATTTTTTTTTTTTTTTTTTGTAATACCAGGTGATGAAGAACTCTAAAATCCCTTTGAGGATAGGATCATAGATACACAGTCACTGATGCTTGTGCTCAGATAAGGCACACACAGCTGTTCTCCCCCCTCCACCCAGGCATGGGTCCTAATGGTGGGGGACAGTGACCCATCTGGACTGTGGGCAGTGGGGTGAAATCCACGAGTAACTGCTGTTTTAATCAGTCATTTTTGTGGGAGAAAATAAATTTGACAGGCCATTTCCCTCATCAAACTAACATTCCTTTAGTCTTTCATCTAGCAAACATTTTTGAGTGCCCAGTAGTTAGTTGTTCTGACTTGGAGGTTCTGCTGCTGGTGATTCTTTGCCTACTGATTATTTGTTGGAATTTTCATAAATCTGCTTGGCACAGTGTTCTGTTTTACAGGTAACTTGACACAGTTCCTGTTCTCACCTGGCTCAGGTTTAATAATTAAATTGGATTAGCTATTAAATAATGGATGTTTGTGTAGAAGCCAATCAGTGTAATAATATCTGTGAACCTCAAAACCCAACTCTAATCAGTGCCGGGCTTGGTGGGATCCATCTTGCTGTTGCTTTGCAGGACATGGTCAAGCAACTGTGCATACTGAGTGTTGTTTTTCTAAAAGGTAAGGCTTTTCCAGAGAATGATACAGTTTTCTTTGCTTTCAAAATTCTTTGAAAAAAATCTATGAATATTTTGAAGTCTTCAATTCCACTTTATAATTTCAAATTAATAACTTCTTACTACTGTAATTTCATACGTTTTATACTACCCCCTAGGAAAAAAAAGTATTTGCTTACTTCAGATATCTTACATTGATTTAAAAGTTGGTCTCATTCCACATTACAATTATGGCTTTCCATTCC
Organism: Taxidea taxus jeffersonii; assembly: GCA_003697995.1. Taxonomy (NCBI): domain Eukaryota; kingdom Metazoa; phylum Chordata; class Mammalia; order Carnivora; family Mustelidae; genus Taxidea; species Taxidea taxus. The sequence continues at coordinate 39,961 of ML103705.1, read as the reverse complement.
ACAAGGTATGGCTTAGAGTTGTGTTTCAAATTTGAAATGGGTTGTGCATTAATAAAGCTACTGTTTTTAATTTAAAAGAAAAGATCTTTTAAGGAGAGTTCGTTAGGCACTGGGGTACATTTTTGAAATGTTTGTTTTATGTAAACTCAGGATAGCCTGAAATTGTCCCCTGGCTAAGAAGTGGCACCTTTTTTCTTCATTTGGCTATTTGGCCAAGTTGTGTATTTTGTTTTGTATGCTATAACTCAGGAATTTTAGAGCTGGGGTATGCTGTCTAGGTGAGCTTTCTGTCTTCTTGCAAAAATACCCCTAAGCCTTAGGAAACAGATGATGTTTTTTAACTCATTCTCAGAGGCCCTCAAAGAGAGAGGTTTCAGTCTCCCCAGCTCTTAGAGTCTCTCATCACCCATCTTTTTCTCCTTTCTTTCTTTTCATCTACTATGAAACTCAGATCTTTTTCTTAAAATTAAAACTGCTTTGCTACTCGCCTAGTATTTTGGAATACTAATTTATACCTCTCTGGATATAAGCTAATTGTTCATATTATCCTCCCTAAATGTCCTGACTGCCTGTGTTTTATAGTTGATTGTTTTGTCTAACAATGGTGTTATGTACCAGGGATTAACATCACAGAACTATATTCCTTGGAGAGATTATGAAGTCTTTGATTTTGGATTGGACCAGTGACACAAATGGCCCAAACACATGTACTTACTTCTGTTTAGCAAGTCAATAAATACTGATGGACGACTGGAACTGTGTGCCAGTCATTGTGCCGAGGATGGAAGATGCCAGAATGGGTGAGAGGAGGTGTTTCAAAGCATAGTGAGTCTAAGAGGGAAACCTTGCCGACAGATTGGCAATAGTGCCATCATTGCGTGGGGTTTATTATCATTATTGGGCTTGTTATCCACTCTTACTTTGCAAGCAAGTAGAAAAAAGTCACTTTGAATCTGTTTGCTTTTTCTATTTTTGCAAGTGGTTCCCTCCACTTTTTGTTCTTCAAGAAAAAAACTTTCACAGAAGACGTATATAAATGAGTTGTACGTTTATGGTGACAAAGTATGCACTGGGATTCTGTGGAACAAGAGTTAAGTTAGATTTTATTGTTATTTAAGTCTTAGGTGACTTCTTTAGTAAGTAGAAAATCCCACAGCATCTGTCCATGTCCTGTAATTAGTAATCATACCTCTCTTTGGCTCCTATTCTATACCTTCACATGGAAACACCTAGAAATATGCTCTCTGGCTGTGATGGTATATTGTCTCCCTGTATTCTTGTGTCTAGAAGATAAAGTTAATCTTAGTTTAACTCAGCAGGGTCCATACAGATTTCCTTCTAGGCACAGTAGATTTATCTCAGGATGGTATGACAAGGTGGTTCTGGTGACCAATGGACACATCTTCTTGGCAGATTTTATAAGTTGTAGCATGATAGTCAGTACTTAAAAGTGAAGATTCTGGAGTCAGATTAACTGGGTTTTAATCCAGCTATGCTGCCTGTTAGCTGAGTGCCTTTGGGCACAGCATTTAACTCTGTGCCTCAGTTTCCTCATGTGTAAAATGGGAATAAGAATACTATTTACATCATAAGGTTGTTTATGAGAGTTCAGTGAGTTCATACTTGTGGGACAGTGCAACATCGCCTGGTGCCGAGTGTTCTCTGAGGCAGTGATTGAGGGAATAGATGTTCAGTTACCTGTCGATGCTGTTGGTATTCCTCACAGAATAGTAAAGCACCAGTTCTGGTTCTGGGGCCCGATCAGTCAATGCTGAATAAGTGGAATGGTGACTTTTTTTCTAGTTTTTTTCTGATTTGCCTTTAGTGCCTCCCCTCTGCCCCCCAGCCCCTGTTTTGCTCCATTGACGGTGCATTGTTAACATCTTAGAAACTGGGAGTCTGTGCTGTTTGCTGGCATTTTGTCTGATAATCCTGCCAATTCCGCCTGAGCCTCAGAGCTAAATCGGAGGTCATACTATCCTAAACTTGCACCAAAGAGGCCTTCTTGTGTGGATACTGGGGAGGAGGGGAGAGTATCATGTCTTCACAGCTCCCTGGCTCTCTGGAGCCTGAGAGGGAGTCTGGGCCATTGCCTGTGATCATGTATTCCTACAGCCCGTCTGGGTCGTCGTGGATCTGGGGTGGCAGGCCCAGCCACAGTCCTCAGAAACTGTGCTGCTGACATGCTGGGTTTTTGGAATTCAGTTTTGTGTAAAACATGAAGAAGCCGGTCCTCATGTTGGCCAGGCACCCTGCGAAGAGACTGGGTAGCTTGCCTTGATGGGCTGGGGAGCCTTCTCCCTCCCTCCTTCAGAGGGCACGGAGGTCAGTGCTCCGCACACCCTTCCTTCACCCAGCGCTTAGAGCATCTGTTCTCTGTGCACCCAGAGTGCTTAAGACTTCTAGAATTGGAGTCTGGACCCAACACCATTTTTAATGGTGTTTTAATGGTTTTAATGTGGTTGGTAGCTGGGTTTTTTCAATTGCAAACCCATGGTACAACAGTTACGTAGCACAGAGAGTGTTAGAGGTAAAACATCAGCATTTCTGCCCACTGTCGTGGAGGCAGCCTTCATGGGAGGCTTCGAATGATGCTCCACGCTGCGGACTTTCAAATAGCACACTTATCCCAGGCCCAGCTCCTCCCCGCACAGGGCTTGGGCTATCCCTGCAGGAGGTACGGGAGTGTGGACGCAGCATGGGAGCCAGGTGAGCCTGCAGAGGGACAGCAGAGAGGAGTCGGATGACCAGCAAGGCTGCATTTAGGAGCCACTCAATCCGCAGAATATGCAGGACTTGCCGCTGGATTGGCTGGAGCAGTTCAGGGGAGGCAGGGTCCGCAATGGGCCCTCCTCACCAAGCCCCTCACTGATGCGGAACAGTGACCCCAGGATCTCCCCAGGTTGTGTTCTGAGATGCGGGGAAGACGGGGCTGGGAGATGCCCCAGCAGGTGCTGGGTGCTGCTTCCCCCTATTGCCCAGGCATCTGTTTTCCCCCCGACCTCCCCGCCAGGACTGCTGTTCAAGAGATTGGTGTGCGTTCCTGCAGCCATGGCCTTGGGCAGGCCCTCTGACTCTCCATTTCTTCATTTTGGGAATGTAAATAGTAAGTGGGGAAAAAAGGAGAAATCTTGTTTTTGAAAGTATAAGTGACAAAGAGATCTTGACGAAAGTGCTTATTTAAAGAACCATAATTCAACTTTAGGATTTTTAAAAATCACATATTCTGATTATCACTGACATTCTCCTTCACCGTCCCAGTGTTTCAGATGTGGCCAGGTTTAGAACCCATAGTGTGCCTGTTGACAGCACCACTGCGCTCTGTCATTTTTTTTTTTT